>OMNV01010538.1:30370-45546 GCA_900303265.1 Brotula barbata | reverse complement strand
GAAATTAAAAATAACACTTAAATGTAAAGCTTTAGCTTTTTAACTATTCCTGATTATTCTCTTTTTTTTTTTATACAGATTTCTTAATACTTTTGAGATCTTTGAAAACTTTATTCATGGAATTTTAAATAAAATCCAATCTTTTGACTCGGACCCATCATTAATAATTTGCTTTACCGTGCACAAAAATCACAAAATAACCTGTTCATCATTAAAAAAAACTCCTTAAATCGATGACTGCAACCTTTATTTTCTATCTGTAAAAGTTTGGATTCCCTTTAAAATCCTTTTTGTTCTGTATGAGTTGCTATCCTTTCCCAGAATGCACCCTGACACATTGGCTTGGCTATCATTAGAAACTTTTCACTAGAATGTAAAATTAAACTCCAGCGTTGATGAAAATGGGATCGTTGGCGGTGACCTGAGAGTTTAAGAGGTCGACACATGAATTTTTCAGACGAGCCGAGCATCTGCACACTTATTTAAAACACGCGTGTCCTTATTATGCAAGGCCAACATCTGTGGACTGGACCAGGAGTGTTTTTGATGAGGAGCGGACTCAATCCTGCAGTGTGGGTTTTCTATTCTTATGCATTTTCATGACATTAAGTCCATCGCATCCAAACGCATCCGATGAACATTTTTACAGATAAATACATGTAAAATGTGGCAATAGGGGTCTGTGTGTAAACCAGTGGAACCAACTGGTGTCTAGACCAGTTTGCCCATCACTGACAATCCAAACTGCTGATGAGTCCTGTAAAATATCTGACCGGCCACGTCCAGTCGTCCGTAAGCGAATGCCTTCGTGCACACAGGCTGTTATGAATGAGGAATGTTGGTAAGACTCAAATATTTATCTTCACCCTGACATCCTGCCATGAATGAATGAGGAATGAAGAATGGATCACAGAAGAACAACAAACTAACGAGACGCATATCAGGGTGGGTTTGTGTACTGTGGAGGTGAAAATAGCAGAAATAAACGTCTGCTGCTGTGCAAAATAACCCAATGAGAGCAGATGGGGCACATTAATGCAACAAATCTTGACATGAAATTGCCAAATTGCCAGCGACACTCGGTGCCTCTCCAACCACTGCACAGTGGGACGGACCGGAACGCCACAAGTATCACTCCGCTGGCACCGAGTTACACCACGCGCCGCGCACTCAGCACGAAAATAGAGCCAAAGCATGACCGCCATCATCTGTCACGGAAACGAGGTCAGATCGGACAAACGGTGCCAGCACACAGAATGTACGCAAGTCTCGAGGTGTCCATCATGTGAATTAAATAAAGGCTTTTGTTGTTGTTGTTTACCTGAATAGGAGACAATGGGAAGATCCACTCTCACACTCACAGAGGTACACAGTCTCAAAACTATTGAGGTGGAAATAAGGAATGAACAAATAAAATCAATAAAAGGTTTTAACTGCTTCTGGCATTAAAGTGACATCACTGAAGTCATGGTCACGGACCACCAGGGGGCCGCTGACCACCTGTTGAAAACCCCTCATCTTCCGAGCCCGTTTTTCTGACTGTTTTTGAACGGAGACAGGATGGGTGCTGTTGTTTGTGTCATGTAAAAGAGGCCTCTCGATAACCGGAACACACGTCAGAGACGTCAGCGGCGCCCGCGTCACGAGGTCACATGTTCCTGCAATCCTTCCAGAATGCAGCGTGATCGAGAATCTGTCACACGTTCCCGGGTGTGAATGAAACGCGTAAATCTGCCCAGGCGTTATACACGTCAGCTCATCTCCGTCTTTGTGGCTCCGTTCACTCTTATTCATAAAATAGGTGGAATATTGATGACGGGCACCTGTTGTTAGAATGTGACAGAGCAAATATAATCATGTACTATTGGTACTATTTCATGAATGGAGGAGGATCGTCCTTCCAAGGATCCATCAGAACAGAAAGGACAGGAAGCTGTTCACGATGTCCCAGGATCACATCTCAGTATCTGGATAAGAAGAAGAGAGAAGGGTACTCTATTGATCCATGTAGGGAGATTAGTTCTCTGCATTCTCAACCATCCTCAATGAGGGGCAGTGGGACATGCAAACACACACACACACACACAACAGCGCCCAGGGACCACCTCCAGATCTTCCTCCTGGTGCCGTGGTCAGGAGTGATTAACCTAATGTACATGTTTTTTTTTCGAGTGGAGAACACGGGGAGAACATGGTAACTACACACAGAAAGGGGCAGAGGTCGACCCCAGGATTCAAACACGTGACCTTCTTGCTGTGAGGCAACAATGCTAACCACCGGCCCACTGTGCCGCCCCACGACAAATCCAGGATGTCAATCCAAAGTGGAAAAAGCAGCCGTGAATGTTTCCAAACTGGCGTGTCTTATTCCACATCACACCCCTCCACGTCTGCTGTTTTGGCTGACGGTTGCTTTAAATACTATACTATCTACATTAGTACAGCACGTTCACTGTGTAGCATTTGATTGTGATGCTCAACTTTATTGGTAACCTGATGATAAATCAGCAGCCGTCAACAGATCATCAGTTTCAATTAGCTACAGCTGTGCTTCATCTCTAACTGTAATAAAGTAGAAAGTTTTTTTTATTTTATTTTTTTAGTTTTAGTCCTATAAACGCAGCACTGGATGAGATAATACATTTTTTTCGTATTTTTATGGCTGTAACAGTTTTCACATAAACACCTGGATGTGGTGATCACGTGACCTGACCGTGACGTCAGACGCCGTCGCTCGTGCGAGGAGGTGGCTGGACATGCTAATTTCAATCAGATCGAATCCCTCCGATTGGTCAAAAGGTGCAGAGAAGCACGAAGACGAAGACCTGGACCTGAAAGTCCAAACCCCACACGGTTCACACGGTGGACAAACCGCGCCAGGTGTCCAAACTTCAACTTTCCTGGACTTTTTTTGGACAGGGAAGCGGTCAGTGGGTGAGCTGAGATTCGCTTTGAAGCTGCGCGTCACATCACGGCTGATTAAACGCACTTAATTGCGTTTTTTGTGTCTCAGTGTCTTTAAAATTACCCAATAATGGAAAATCATGAGATTAAATATTGATAATGAGGCAAATAATTCAGTTTAGCCTCTGGACTCCCGCCAGTTCTGACTGGAGAATTCGATTGCGACTATATGTGTAAAAACGCGCAACGTTGGGCCGCATGAAGTTCTGAGCTCCATCCACACCTGAGACTCATTTCCAATGACGCCGAAGACCTTAGGAATTCTACGCGCCACATCCGGACTCTGATGGACTCCGTGTCCCCGGCGTGCACTGCTCTGCCGTCTATCCATTGGGACGTTTTGGATTTCATGGACCACAAACATCATCATCATCATCATTGAAGGCCAGCAGCAGCTTCATCCATGAGAGGAGATCCGTCTCTGCTGGCGGCCCTCCGTCCTCAGGTAGGACAAGTTTTCTTATGCTGCGTGATGTTGGAGTCTGAGTGCCAATCTGTGGTTGTGTGGAATATTTGGACTCTTTGGTTTTTCTCATACGGGCTGAAGATTTTGTGCCTTTTTGAGATGAGATGACTTTTAATAACCCCACTCGGGGGGATTTTATTGTTGTCTTTCCGTGGTTTATGTCATTGCGCACTGGCAACATTGGTTCTCTGTGTTCCCTGGCTTGATCAGGTGTTTTGGTTTCCCATGCCCATGGGATATTAAGGTGTTTTGTTTTTTTTGGTCTTTGAGGCTTTGTTGGCTTGGTTTTGTTTTGGTTCGTGAGGTGGAAAGCTGTGTAATATTTCTGCTGCATGCCTTGTTTTGTCATGTTTTTATGCTGGTCCTGATGTTGTTGTTGTTGATGTTTTGATCCTGCGCCCGTCTTTCAATATCCTTTGGTCCCTTCAGTAAGAATTCTGCCTTAAAAGGCCTCGTAAAATACCAACGGTATTTGCGACACCTTTACTGATTCGTCAACGTGCAGATTATAACATGCTGTGGCAAAACCACGATGAAACGGATGACGAAAGGAAAAAGCTCAAAACGTCAGCAAAAGTTCCATTTATACCCCTTAAATTAAAGGACTTTCCATTCATTCATTGAAATAAAGATTCCTCTGAATTGTCACTACCAAGAATCCTCAATTTAAATCACTAAACTGCGTATTTTTTATCTTTTTGAACAAAACTAACATGCATACTGTGAGTTACCATGACCCAGAATGCTTTGTACTTGCATTCCAATCGCATTACATCACGTAACAGTGTGTACATATGTAGTTTGTAGTATATATTGGTGTTATTCTGATTGAATAAAAAGATGACATTCAACCTCTTAAATCATAAAAATATTTTTTTTATTCATTATGGGAACCAGACATGTCCTCCAGGAGTAAAACGTTCACCTCCTCCCATACCGAAGAGCAGAGTATGTATTTACATAAAACCTGTACGTGTTTGTGTGTATGTGGGATGGGTATCATGTGATCGGTGACCTTTCAGTCTTATCAAAATGTTTCCGAAAGGACTCCTGACATTTTGAAACACCGTACACCTTAATCTGCTGTGTAATCTTGGCCAGCCAACTGTCATACAGTTAGAAGACGGAGGGAATCTGCAGTGGAACGCAAACATACACGCAGCCTCCAGCTACTGATAGGAAGAAATGATCTATTTCTGAAAGTCGCTGACTGGAAATCAGGCACTTCGAGAGACAAAATGAACATCTGAACTTGTTTTGATTGGGACAGCAGAAGGGAAGATGGATTCAGAAGTCCAGACTTCTTTTTGATGCATATTTCAGCTGTAGCTACATCCATTTTCCTCTGGAATGAGCAAACGTTCTCTGGGTGTGATCGTACGTGATGTCGGTGTGATGAGGTTTTATCTGACAAATTTGGTCAAAAATGTGCGCAGTACCTAAACTTATTGAGTAAAAGATACTTTATGCTCTTAATGTTCAAGTTATTTGTGTGTTTTACAAATTAATGGGGATTACATGGAGTTAGTTAGAATGCTAGCTTGATTTGAGGAATTGACGCTACACAACTGCGTTCATTGATAATCTATTACATCTCATTTATACAGGGAGTATTTTTTTCCCCTTTGTTTGACTTTTTAAGGCTATATTAACCATCTGATCCTGGTTATTTCCTACGTAGCCCGAGTTGTTTGCCCTAAAGCTGTATTTACTGCTGAAACTTCCTCAAGTATTCCACTACCTAGTGATCGAAAGGTTTGCTGTTCGATCCTCCTCCACGTCTAAGGTCCCTGAACAAGACCGTAAACCCCCGATTGAGGCTGATGAGCACGGATCCCACCGCATTTGTGGCATGTGTTGTTTTTGCAGTCTGGCCGTGTTACGTTGTTTACGTTTGGGTGGTTGTGTACGGGCATATTTGAGATTTGGTTTATCAAAAGTACACTTCAACAGATTTCCTGGAAAAAGCCCAGGATGTAAACCAGAGTTAAGAATGCAGCCGTTCTCTTGTTTATTGCAGTTCCAGCGTAGAAACTTTTTTTCAGTGCCATCCATCATAAGTCTGGTAAGGACCGAGCGGATAATGTAAAATTCATGTTCCAGCTTTATCACTTTATATTCTGTACTCTGGGTGACCCCAAACACCACAGTGCTATTACCTCAAGAGTGGCTTCCGCGTACTCCAAAGCAATCTTCCTGGCAGCATAAAGCCATCGACCTCCTCTCTCAGTATCTGTCTGCGTCTCTCCCTGTGTCCCTCCGTGTCTCTCCGTGTCCCTCTGTGTCCCGATCCCGACCTCACCTCTACACCTCATTTCTTTACAACCCGCCGCTCGTCGCTCTGAGTGCCGTAGCTCGTCCATAACGTCCAGGTAGCTCCACCACTTGTCTGGAGCTCAGGCTCTCAGTGCTCACTAACACTGTGTGTGTGTGTGTGTGTGTGTGTGTGTGTGTGTGTGTGTGTGTGTGTGTGTGTGTGTGTGTGTGTGTATATACATACAAACACTTGCATATGTCACAAATAGAAGCTGAGTAGCTCCTCATCGTTGCATTGTGACCAGAATAGATATGAAGGTCATTTTACTTTACATGCATGTCTTTTTATTTCAGTATTTCAGCTTATGTCGTTTTCAGTTTTATTATTTTTTGAACTTTTTAATTTTTAGAAATTTATTTATTTATTGATTATTTTGTCATCCCCCTGTTTGCTTCATTTTGTTTAATTTGTTTTTAAGAAGAAGATCGTACTTTATTACTCCCCTTTGCGGAAATTATTCTCTGCATTTTACCCATCCTCAACGAGGAGCAGTGGGCAGCCAACACATGCACATGCGCACACACACACACACACACACACACAGCGCCCAGGGACCAACTCCAGATCTTCTACCTTGTCTTGGTCAGGGACAACAGCAGGAGTGATTAACCTAACATACATGTTTTTTGTGGGTGGGAGAAACCGGAGCACCCGGAGGAAACCCACGCAGGCACGGGGAGTACATGCAAACTGAAGAAAGGTGCGACCCGGGGATTCGAACCCACGACCTTCTTGCTGTGAGGCAACAGTGCTAACCACCACGCCACCGTGCCGCAATTTATGTAGTTTGAGAATTTTTTATCTATTAATTAATAGTTTTAAAGGAAGCTCCTACAGGGCAGAAACCACGTTATGAAAAGTAACAAAGCTTTATTAAACTTGAACAACATAAATCATGGCCGTAAAACAGCATTCATAAGTCGAGACACACAATTGGTGGAATATATGAGATGAAACCTTGGATTTCACTTCTACTGGTTTTATTGTCGTTAATTAGAAAAAGAATATTTATTACATGAGCTTAATCTCGTATATCTCGTGAAGCATCGAGGGATCCACTCCGTAATTCCGCTGAGGAATCCTTGATTTCCCGGCAACTTGTGGAAATTAATTTGTAATCTTCAAACATTTAATGCTTAAAAAAGTTAGAAAATAAATAAAACATCGATATTTATGATGAAAATTCTTGTTTAAAAATCAGCATGATCTGAGGAGTGGAGCCTTTTTTTAGTAACATTTTCCAGTAGCACTGCGTTATGTGTGCAGAACAAACATGGATTCACACACGGAGATGGAGAAACCTTCATACAGGATCATAAGGATTCCTGGAGGCTCTGGATCTCCACGCCGTGGACGCGTGTAGCTGTGGAAGATCGTATTAGGATTCAGCAGCAGGCCTGATGAACAGTATAGAGTAGCCGAGGAGGTCGCCGCTGAGACTTGATGAAATATACATCTCCTCCCTGTATGGAGGCGTCCACCTGAAACTGCAGTAATGATGTTCGATTCCTGCAGGCACACACACATTCAGGCAAGAGATAACATACTGACCAGCATCCAGGATTTAGACACCACCCAATTTGTCGTGGTGAGTGAACAGAAGGATGTCCAGACTGCACCGTGACCATGACCATGACCGCCCGCACCCACCTGCTGCCAACATCTGCCGCCGGTGTCGCGGCACGTGCTGGACCACAGACGTGCGGTGCGGAGGTCGGCTGTGGGTGTTCCACAAGGGGAAGCATAAGATAGCAAAGATCGTAAATTGTAGATAGTTTTAATTCCAATCAGAGTGTTTAATTCTCCTCAGCGACTGTTTTTCTATAGTTTGGTCCTGGACTATCGCGAACCTTCACAAAATTTTTGTACGTTTTTCAAAATTTTTTACGTAATAATTTGGTGAAATGTCCTTGGAGCTCCAAAGCAAATATGGAGTGGAGTGTATGGCAGCGATCTTCAGCTAACGGTTTTTAGAAAAGCCCCCAGGGGGGTAGAGGGGCCGGGGCTATGCATTATAGATGGGAGGAGGTGGTTTGTTGTTTCCAGATCCGAGGTGGAGGATTGTGGGGGGGTACGGCAGGTGTATATGTGACATTACTCTCAATAGCACTTCTTCTCTGTGGATTTGGCACAGCCGCTGTGGTTGGGGCTGTGCATGACCAAATGCAGGAGCACAAACACGGATCCTCCCAGGTCTCGTGGCCCAGGTGGAGGACGCTCATTATGGAACGATGGACGTTTAAGGGGACTTGGGGAACAGTCGGAGCTGGGAGTTAAAGGGAAAATTGCACAAACTAAGATGGAGTGTTGGAGGTGAGGAGATCAGGGAGGTGCTGCCCGCCCCTGCTTTTAATCATGACCAAAGTGGCAGAAAAAGGAGCACTTAAGAAGAAAGCTCACACGGAGGCCAAATGAATGTTTTTATGCCTGAGGAATTTTCACCAGTCCGATCCAGACACAGTTACAAGAGGAAACAGATGAGGCGCGATGTAATTGGAGTGTTCCTCGGATGTGGTTCGCTCTGCATTTTTTATTCCTATTTGGTAACAAGTCTTACATTTCAGGAGGACGAATTCACATTTCAAAGTGTTTTTTTTTTTCCCACTAACTGTCATGATTGTGTCCATCCATCGGAGCGAAGTTAGCTAATGCTCTGTGTCACACAAAGAACCTATCATGCAAAACAGCTGTATCAGTGCCATCTTCGTTTTCTATCATCTTATCAAAACGCCGTGGACTGAGTTGCTTAAACGTGGCCAGGAATAGTATGAATACTGATTTCTGTCAAAAATTTATCACCTTCAAATCTGATAGATAATAAACTGCAGCAGGAAAAACGCCTCTGAGCTACCGAGAATGCTGCAAAACAAACAAATCAATATTTCTCCCATGAAGAACAAAATGAAAAACCACCTCTCTACCACTGCACGGCTAATGAAGATGTAGCAGCTAAAATTAGAGCCACAAAATCGCAGATATTGACCTGAGGGTGAGGGATGGGCTCTGACTCAAAGAGTTTCGCCTTTGATGGATTTGTCCAAAGCTACGCTGACGAGTGCAGTAAGGGTCCGATATTGCGCCAAGCAATACCAAACCATTAGTTAGACCCAGACATCATAAAAACAAATACCGTGGTCTGACCGAGGCTTTAATCATTCTGAGCTTTGACGGAATATTTGGGGTCTAAATGGTTCAGTCGCTCCATTTTTGGCAATATGCCGTATTTTAAGGTATACCGGGGGTTGATCCACGGAGGTAAAGTATGCATTTCTGCAATATTGTCATCAAGTGGAGTGTTTAATTTGCTAAAAGAAAAACTTAGCTACAATAGAAGCTAAACGTTTGTTCTGGATATCTTAATCGGACTCCATTATGCTAACTAATCTGCTATGTCACAGTAGGGGGCAGCATTGTTCAAGATGAACTGGTGTGAAAAGGGAGCCAAAAGTTATTTAAGAAATCTGAATATCCGTAAAATGTTCAAACTTAAAAAATTCAAGCCATGTCAGTGACCCGCTTTAGTTCAGATGTAAATTTCCTGAATCTCATGAAATTTTGTGTAAGCTGACTTTAAAAACAGAATGTGGTGACTTAGATCAGCTCGGAGTGGAACACATTGAGTGTGGATATGATGCGGTGGAGGAGCTACATCTGTTTCCAGCAGGGGGACACTTTGGCTCTTACAGGATGAAGTAAGACGTGGTCCGGCTCTGTGGCTTTATAACTGCAGGCCTCAAGTCTATTTGGCTCTGATGTAACAATAATCGATATGGCCTGACACAGTAATATCAGGATCGACCCGCTCCGCTCATAGCGTGTGTGTGTGTGCTTAGTAAAATGAAGGATGGCGATGGGTGTTAGTCGACGTGTTTCTCTCTACTTGCGTGTAACAGTTTGAGACGTTAACACTTTGTTGATACCTGGTTGTCAGCTGTCATTTTGTTTGTTGATTAGCCAAACAAACAAATTAACAAACGATTAGAATTTAATCGCGCCTCAAACCAGCGTGAAGTAGCCTAGTTTGATGGCACGTGTGTGTGTGTGTGTGTGTGTGTGTGTGTGTGTGGGCGTCCCTTCTCGCTGTCATCATGTAAAAGTCATCAAAACGAAGAAATTAAGATGCGGAAAAAACAAAACGCGACATGAACACGGGCACGCACACACACGTGCGTGTGTTCACACTCACACGTCGGATGAGTGTTTGAGATCCAGCACGGTCGGACAGCCAATTACAGCAGCAGCCTGCGGGGGAGAGCAGAACAGAGAGATGAAGAATGCTGCAGCCGATGAGGGTTGAGGCACCCGATGCCCATCAACCACTGATGTAAAACTCAGAGTCTCATCATTGCTGCTCGGCGGGGCCTAGAGAGAGACGCAGAGATTCGTTGTGGGTTTTTCCCACCTCTCCTCCCCCCTTTTAATGGCCGTTCTGTTCTTTCCTGACTCCATCTCCGTCCGTCGCTGTCTGCTGGGCTGCTGTGCGCAGCAGCAGACGGCTCATTGATGGACGTCCTCTCATGTTTCCGACCGTCTATTGTTGTTCTCCGCCCTCCTGGTCTCCCATCCCGCTCACTGCACGCCTCGCGCTCATCACAGCCCACATCGTGCCCTTTCTTCCCGACTCACTGCTTTGTTCAGTTTTTAAAAAAAAAATTTCCCTCTCGTACAGAGACATTTGTCCTTGCACGTCCTCTCTCTCTTTGTGCGGTTTGATTTCCAAAGAAAGTGATGACTAAGCCTGACCTCTTTTATTTCTGTCTTTTCAGGATTCCTGTGAGTTCTGTGGCCTGACTGATTCGTTCTTTTTTCCCCCCCGGTTTTTCTTATGATATAGAGAGATTCTGATGCCTATTATTGTTTAAAAACAAAAAAAAAAGATTGACTGTCAGGCTTAAAGCTCAATTTTGTGGATTTGTAGGTTTTTAGACCAGCTGAAGAGGAAAAAACAAAAATGGAGGGAAAAACGTGGAATGTGACAAAAGGCAAGAAAGGAGAGGAAAAGGACTGAATGAGAGTAAAACAAGTAAATATGGAGGAAAAGAAAACAGATTTAAGGAAAAAGAAAAGGACAAATAAAAATAAATCTGTGTGTTAATACACCTCTCCAAAATGGTGCATAGCCAACGGGGGCCTGGGGGAAGGGGGGCCAGGACCTGCTCCACCTTGGCTGTCAGTCTCAGTACCCTGTAATTTAGCTGTCCCCTAAAGCGTCGCTCACAGGAGCTGTTAGAGGCTATTACAACTGTGTCAGACAGACAAAAATTTACCCTGCAATGGGCGGAAGGGGGGAGAGAGGGAGAGAGAGAGGGAAAGAGAGCTACTTCTCTTGGATGTGTGTGTTGGAGGGCAGCAGATGAGAGCAGACTAAAAGGTAAAGAGACGGGCAAGGGCACAGAGTGACATTTGGAAGGAGAAGATGGCGTGACTTGTGTTGAGAGAGTTGTCTTTGTGGATTGAGCAGAGTTTGACATGTAGGGCAGAGACTCTCACACGGGTCCCCATGCACCAAAACCTGACGGTCTCTGTCCTTCTAAGTGAATCGGCCAACCCCCACATCAAATGTGTCACAATCTGCTGAGCGTTCTTTAAACCATGTAGAAGTCCTCTTTTCTAACTGCCTTAAGGTAAATATCCATTTTCTTGTGGTTTCCAGAATCTGGTGCATGTCCAACTATTCCACATGTGGCCGGAAGTTCTTCAGAAAACACCAGGCCTTCTCTTAAGTTGCATTTCCCCTTTGTTTATTTAATAACGCTCATCTCTTTGATCGAGATGCTTCGACCAGAAACCGATTTTCTCACCCAAAATCACTGACGTAGCCTTAGTTCAGGAAAATCCATTCCATATGATAAAGTCACACCTTTGCGTTCTCGGACATGTCAGATTTCCAAGACGTTGCACTCCAAGATGGCGAAATGTTAAATTTAAGTACGTAATTTTCTGCAGGCTCACATGAAGAAATATTGCAGCGTTCTCTCCCTGGCATTCTGTTTTTAAGCACTGAAAGGGTTGAAACCCCGGCTAACTGTTCTGCTAGACTGTGCAAAATTTCCTTGTGCTTTGTTCTGACCTCTCGGTTCACACGGGACCGGTCTGCACGGCCACATCGGGCCCTGGAGGGGGGCCGAGGAGGGGTTGGAGCGTACTTTGCCCAGCTCCGGGCAACAAGAACTGCAGCGTAGGGGGATTAGCATTTCTGAAATGGGGACATTTATAACAGTTCATTGTAGTTCTGGTGGCCCAAATGGTAAGGAGTAAAAGTTTAACTTCAAGAAAGGGCAACACAATGCCACAGCAACACGTTATTGGACCGCCAAAGGTGGAATTCTGGCAGACCGTTGGAGAAGGCGCTCTGAATGAAATGTTCTGAGCTGTAGCCAAAGTTCTTCAACAAAGGGGCATTGATTAATTGTGGCTATATTTAGAGATCTGAAAATCACACGCGGACCACACACAGCTTCACACGTTGACACAACCCAGCGGCCGTTTTAGTCGTGATGCAAAGCGAGATAAAGACGACGACGGCTGCTGCTGGGAAAACAAGGCGTTAGACGGGGAGAGACGGACATCGGAGCAGACAGGTGGCACAAAGACGGAGCCTTGGGAGGCGCTAAGTGACAGCGGCAGAGAGAAATGAGTGACTTTAGTGCATTGTGGCATTCATGTTCTCATCCCTCGGTTAAAAAAACAAAAAAGCAGAACAGAAAACAAAGCAACGAAAGTCCTCTGGAGATGGGGATGGTATGACAAAATGTGAAAGGAAGTCTGGAATCGCTGAGGCAAATTGATCGCCCACAATGCGCCCATGTTATTGGTTGTGCATTTTGTGTCATTTGTTCTGACACTGGATGTAAACTCCACTTCATCAAATGCCTGTGTCCACGTCAGCGACAGGGTCGGGTGGTGTTTTTTTTTTCAAAGATACCAAGTGTTCTCCTTTGACTTTTTACCCCGAAACCCTATTTTTCATGAATTGTTCTATAGTACTATAGTAGCATTGTGTCAGTTGCAGCTTTTCACCAGATATCTCCAGGATGCTCCATCTTCACTGCCCTACTGTGGACATAAACCCCCGAAAATGCTGATATTTAAGACTTCAAAGCAACGACATTTCAAGCAATTGTTCCTGTATAAAATAGACCAGTTTATCTGCCAAAGTCTTTTTCTTTGGGCCGCTCTTGTCATTCTCTACACCCTAAGCCACAGACGGGCGACTTCTTGTTCCAACCCTCTTAACAATAAAACAAATCGATTACTTCATGCGTTTACGTGTGGGCCAGATGTCTTTATAAATCAGTGTCTGTTCGCCCAGTCTCATGATGGTTGGAGAACGTTGTGAAAAAAGGTTAGAACATGTCCTTGTAGTTAAACAGATTATAAATGGATATAAGTACTAAATGAAGTCAACGGGAGTCATATGGAACTTGGCTCTGGTGTGGTAGGCATCGTTGTTGTTCTTGTGCATTTCCTTTCGTTTCTCTGTGTTTTTCCCTTCCTGTGTGTTTTCTCCATGTTTACCTACTCGGTGTACTCATCCTTAGGGACCCAATCATGAATTGCAGACACAAAAGCAAGCGGGAGACAATGCTGAAATGATGCACGGGCATATAATTAGGGTCTAAAGTTAGGTTTGCCCTCCAGAGAAATCCGATGCATAAAAGTGGAGAAAAGGGAGCCTGACATTGAATGTTTTGAGGGGGTAAGAAGCGAAATTAAGCAATCAAGAACAAAACAATTCAGGAGACACTTGAGAATATTCTGCTGCGTGGCATAAGTGATTGGCACCCTGTGACATTACAAAGAGATCGTTAACTTAAAAACAAACCCAAAACATGGCATTAGACACATTTCCATGGTCTTGTTTTCATTTTGGGTCTATTTTGACTTTTTGCAATGCTTTAATGTGCAATAAACACTTTACTTGACTTCTGCTGACTCTTGCTGCGGCACCACTAAGGAATATATCAAGTACAGGATGAAGGACAAAAGGACATTAGTAGCAAGTATGGAGGGATAGATGGATGGATGGATGGATGGATGGATAGGTGATGGATAGAAGATGATAGGTGATTGATAGATGATGGATGGAGGGATGAGGAATAGATGGATGATGGATGGAGGGATATATGGATAGATGACGGATGGTGGGATAGATGATTGATAGGTGATGGATGGATGAATAGATGATGATGAGGATAAGGGGATAGATGATGAATGGATGAAGGGATGATAGGTGATGGATGGAGGGATAGATAAATAGATGATGGATGGATGGAATTGTTAACGTCAAAGTAACAATACTGACATTTTTAAATTACAGAAATACACTTTTTCCACAGTATAGATTTTTTTTTTTTTGCAACCTACATCTGAAATATTTACCATTTTGCTCTCATCCTATTTTATTGTAGTGTAACTTTTGGAGTACCTCAGCGGGAGTATTGGCCGGTACTGTGAATCGCCAAAATAAAACATATCAATCTGTCGTTATATAGCTCTGTTTACCTTAGAGTATCCAAAAAACGAGCATATTTCAATACCTGTCCAAGTATTATGTTGAAGTTTTGTATACAGGCTGCGACTCACCCAACATTTAACACATTCACTGCTACGGTACCCTATAAATACGTGGGCAAAATTACAAAAACCATAGCAAATCTCTTGAATGAACACTCAAAAATGAAGGGTTTGACTTTGTGTTTTATCCAATGAAATGTTTTGACATTGTAGCACAGCGACAGGCATGAAAAAGCAGCGAGAAAATCGAGATAAATTTCTATTTCCAATCCGACACGGAGCGGAGCAGCCTCATATATTGAATAGAGGAATGCATTAGTTATGCAGAATAAATCTACATTTCCACGCTTCTGTAAAAGAACAAAGGGCTTTGACCTTGAGTGTTTTTCACAGCAGCGAAGCGGCGGTGGAGTCACGTTCGACTGTGACGTTAATGGCACGCGTGTCACATTCACAGCGATGATATATGTGTACAAAAACCATGATGCATGATGGAATAAAGCTTCCATGCAGGATGTCAATGGGCTCTTTAATGGGGCTGCAGCAACAGTGCTGACGAGAATATTGGAAATTTGTGTGCGCGCGTGTGTTGATGATCCGGTTCAAATGTAGCCATATATCATTGATTATGTAGCAGCGATCTGTTAACCTTGCAAACGACGCTCTGTGGCTCTCCGCTGCTCTTATCGATTTTGATAAAGTCTTTTTACACACACAGCCTATTACAAAGTCTCATTTGACTTTATAATCTGCTGTGACCGCCTCCTGCCGCGCATGCTATTCACTCTTTAAATTAGCATGAGAAAAACCAGACAGCTCAACAGTTGAACGTGTTGGATCTCTAAGGGGTTCCATCAAGCACACAATGACACGCAGACACACGCGTTCAGGCGCACCGCCCGCTGTTTGAGA
>OMNV01010538.1:5776-27201 GCA_900303265.1 Brotula barbata | reverse complement strand
CCAAAAAATGTGTACATGTATGCACGTATATACAATATATATTTAATATATAAACTATATACATAAAATATTGTGTATTAAAAGGTATATAAATGTTTTTTATTTTTTTTTGCTGCGTTTACACTGTGCATATTGTGTATAGTAGCAGTCAGCGTTGCTTTTCTTCATTTTTATTTATTTTTTAAATCTGGAACGTTCTACAATAGTTCAGTACCTCTTGATATAACAGACAGACTGAGACTGAGACTGAAAAAGAAACCAGAAACCAATTCCCACTCAGTAAAGGCATCACAGGAAGTGTTCGGTAGGTGTTTGGTTTGATCACGTCTCAATATTTTTTATGAAGTCGACGTTTCTTCATAAACTAGTCATGGCGGCCGACGGACGTTTGGGCTTTCATGCTCACGTGGAGGCACGGGGGGTTGGTAAATACAGGAACTATCCCCTCTCTGTCCCTTCTATTTGCTGTAGCGCCACTCAGTGGACAGTCTTGGTTTATTATCTATTTATTTTTATTTAAAGAACGTGGAAGTCCCCTTTATCTTGTGTTTTTTCTTTAGTTTATAGCAAAAAAGAAAAATCTAAAATCAGATAAAGCTCCTGCTCACATTTTAGAGCTTCTTGTCTAGGTTTTCTTATTTCCTGTTTAAATGTTCATTCCACCATCTGCCCGTACAGAATTTCACACTGTCAATCCGGCGTAAATCTGTCAGCCGTCGTCCTCTGCGGCAGCGTCGTCTCTTTGACTGGAGGAGAGCTGGAGGACGTTTCCATCACAGGTGAAGTCAAGGATCATGGCGTTTTGATGGACAGATGTGCCAACAGTTTGAGGCGGACGGAACTCAAGTCAGCCACAGCATTTGTCAAAATGTTAGCAAAACCACCCCAAAAAAGTCTTGATGTAACACTCTGCTTGTCTTTAGCTTCTGCCGTCCGTCTCTGAACCCAGATCTCCTTGTCTTAACCTTCACAAAGCTACTTGGCTTTGTTTGACAGCTGAGTCAAGGCATAAATTGAATACATACGGACAAGAGTGAACACACACTCATACATACACACACGCTTGTCAGGTCTCCCCAAAGACTTGCTGTCTGTTGAGGGGCGGATGAAGACTAGCCGCGTGTGTGTGTGTGTGTGCTGTACTGTTCCTCAGAGAGAGACATTACACGCTTTTCCTCATTGGGAATTGACATTTTCTTTCTTTCTCTCTTTTTTTTTGGTAGACAACGCTGTGTCTCTCTTGTCGCAGTGCACGCCCACCTCGTACCTGGAATGGCTACACAAGCCTGGCGTGCACACACTAACTTTTTTAGTAGGTCAACCCTTAAGGGTGGCCCAAAGTTACAGCCAGGTAGGAACATAATGCGCATCTCGAGATGCACACAGCCTCATTAGGCAGAGAACAAAAAGATCACTTCCCCGTGTATCGAGGGTTCATAATTAAAGGAAATGCCTCATTTTCCGCTCATACTTATTCATGACTAGAATAGACGGTGGTTAAAGGGAAAGAAGTCTCAAAGTACAAAGTGGAGTTGTGTTCTCCCTCTGGTGATTGTCTCTGCCCCGGGGCTTTGGGCCCGTTTCACACTCATCGCTATCCCTCGGTCTGTTCCTATCAGAGAGAGAGAGAGAGAGAGGGCAAAACGAGTGGGACCGGAGTTCTGCTCCTCATAAATGGACGTCCCTCACTCTGTCTTCTAGGGTTTTTATTTTTTACCTTTTTTTTATTTTTTATCACACACCTTTCAGCTGTGGTGTGACTATCGCCTACGGGGAAGATCACACGGAATAGCGAGCGAGCTATCGCAGCCAGAGTGGGACTGGAGGGCCAGCTAGGGGCGGGCGAAGATCGGGGGGAAAAAAAACAACAATGCCTGCGAGATCGAAGTCCTATTTCTGTCTCTCAAGTCGGTTGGCTTTGACAGACTTGAGAGATGATCTCATGGGACGCACACACACACGTGTAACACTGTTCATCCTTCATCAGCTAAGCTTGATCTCATTCATCTCCGTTACCGATTGGTTCCTTCAGATGGTTTCTTTCCTGCACGCTCTCCACACTAGGATCAAAAATTATGATGTAAATATTATAATTATAATCACTCCCTTATCACATCTGTTGATAGTCTATATTTTGCCAACATGCAAATACTGACTAATTGCTACCAAGATCCAACAGTGTTTCTGAATTATGTCTGGAATCTGCCTGAATCTTTAATAGCAACATAAGCAACAGAATAATCTGGTTACAACCCATTTAGAGAAAAAATGTCCAACGGCTAAACTAATCTGGAATCTGTGTGTTTCTGTCTGATTAATATTCCCGAAGAGATGAGGGTAAAAAAAAACCATGCTGTAAGTTTGTCTTCAGCCTAAACGCCACACGTTTCCTCCTATTATACCTCTGTTTACTTTTTAATCAAATCTTGTTTGGGAGCTGAGACTGCAGCTATTTGTTGTTGTAAATCAAATAGTTTGAGCCCTGCCATGTGTTATTTCTCCGTTTTGTTTACACGTGAGGTGAGACCGGAATGAAAAGCAGCCTAATCTCCACCAAATCAGTCTCCGAACCCACACGGAGGAGATTACATTCAGGACTAACTCCCGCACACACGCCTGATCACTGTATTTGTCTCTCTCTGTGCTTTCTGTCCCGTCCGCGCCTGGATGAAAAATAATATGCCAGAAGATGCAGTCAGAAAATGTTGCCAGCACACATGTATCAAGCAGAACGCAACAAAGCTAACAAAGGCGATTTATCCATTTCAATTTGGTTATTGCAATAAGCTTGGGGGGAAAAAATCAATATGGCTGAGTGAAGAAAATAAAATGACACAATAAGAACTAATGGGATCCTGTCAAAGCATAATTCAAGTAATTACTGTCAGTTAATGTATTCATACCTCCAACGCATTTTACTTTACCGTGTGCGCTGAATACCAAGCGGCCGCGCTAACGTCGAGATTTAGACAATATGTCATAGTTAAACCCGCGTTGATCAATATTTTTGTGCATTAACATTGAAACGCTCCCTCATATTGACAAATCCGCAGAGAAATATCACTCAGCCTGACAGCTCATTGTTTTTGGTTGCAAATGCAGAGTGGAATTTTTGTTTTGTTGTTTTATTTCAAGCAGGCAGTGACTCTCATGAAATGAAGACGGCAAACTTCCAAGTAAAACTGGAACCGTAAGTCCAATATATGGATCTCAGGGACACAGTGAAATGTTATGTTAACGTTGCCTCGTGTCTTCTGAACGCACCATTAGCCGAATTTTTCACATGAGGGTGTTTAGGCCTGTTCCTTCACAGCAAGAGGGTCAGGGCTTGGAGTTCGCTCAGTTAAAGTTTTGACAGTTTACTGCATGAAGTGTGAAATCAAGCACATTTCTTCCAGTTTCAATGTCTGCCATCAATACATGGCGACAAATAGTCAATAGTTGAGTTTTGTTCCTTTCAAGTTCAGCGTCAGCGTTCATAATTACAACCGAAAGCACTCATAAAGAAGACAACACAGGAGGAGCAGAGGGGAGAGAGTGGGAATGAAGTGATTGATTTTCCTCGCAGATCTCCCCGTGAGGTAGGAGGAGGGGAGATATCGAGTGTCTCTCGCTGATCTTCACTCACCTACAAAGCTGACAGACACCTGAGCGATCAAAACAAACGGAGAGGAGAGCAGAGGAGCGCAGCGCCGCGTTTTGATGTCGTCCAAACGGCTGTTTCACTCCATGCCGTCTTTCAAATGACTTATTTATGGTGCACCTGACACGGAACAGCAGCCAAAAGTCAATCATTTTCTTGTCCCTGTTGAGGGAGAGACGGTGGTTTAAAAGCGTGTGGTCCAAACATCCTCTCCCCTTAATTGTTACAAATGGGATTCCGACTACAGATGAGAACGGAACAACAAGAACCGAGCCGCGTGTCCCGGGCGAGTGAATTGTGGACCAGTAGGGACATATTGATCCAAGCCTGCATCTATGAACCGATCCAGGACTACTGTCCTACTCAGGGCTTTGATCTGCAGCGTCTGTGAGAGCTGCCGTATCAAATCTGCTTTAATTATTCATCAACGTTAGAATAGCAGCAACGATGAAGCGGTCCCTTTGTTTGTGAAGTAATGAAACGAAAATAATGAGCCGCACGCATAACAAAGGCCAACATAGAGATTCTGGAATTTCACCGTCTTACAGGCGTTATCCTGAGGTGAAAATATTTTCTCCTCCACTGCATTGTCAAATACACACACACACACACACACACACACACACACACACTGTGAGCGTTCTGCTGTTATATTCCTGCTGTGGGTATCACAGGGAATCATTGATGGGGGGGATGGGGTGCTGATTCTGTCTGAGCTCGGCCTGAGGAATACCAAAGGCCCGACAACGGATTTGGAATGAGAAATGGGAGAAGAAGAGAGGAGGCTTTACTCTCCCACAGTCAGGGACTGGAGGGCTGAAAGAATCGCAAAAAACAGACCAACATCACACACTCGGTGCTGGAACAGGAAGACTGATAAAACCTCTTCCTGTCAGGTACCTCAGACGTTCTGATCGGCAATTTAGCATCTGGAATAGGCGAGTTTCTATCATTCATTTGTATTTAATTATGGAAAGTGAAATAAAGTGTCTTTTCCTTTTCTTTTGATAACTCGACGTGTGTGGGCGAGAACACCAGCAAGGAAAGCTCGACGTGAAGTCTGATCGATAAACGGTCCCTCGTCACACGTGGAAAGAGGAGGAAAATGAAGACGGGAAGGGAGACAAAGGGGAGACTTCAGACTACTTCAGGAGGAGACGGGTAGGAGGTCAGGGCTTTCACCTAAAATCAAGTAGACAGATGGCTCATTTAAGGCTGCTCACAGGAAGTCTGTCTCTCAAAAGTGGCTCTCCGTCTCCGTTTGGGGAAATGAATACAACATCTTCCCTCTGATTCATCCAGATTCAAGCCAGCCGCACTCTCTACAGTTAGCTAAATTCTGACAGGTATGCAAGGGATGAGTGGTTGGGTTGATGGGGGATAATGGGTAACGATCCGGTTTCAGAAGGGATGGCAACGAAGAGCGAGGAGGATGAGAGAGAGGAAGCTGATTATCCACCTTCCTTTTGTGTGTGGGAGCAGGATCAGCAAGCAAATCCTCCGCTCGACCGAGAGGAGAGTACAAAGGGGAGAGGATGGGCGGGGGAGACCCGGAGAGGAAGGGCGATGACCGGAGCGAAAAACAGAGGAGAGGAGAAAGGTTGAGCAGAGAAACGGGGGAGGAGAGATGGGTGATGTTGGCCTCTGTAACCTGACGGGCTCCTACAAAGCAACCAAATCAATGATGTACATGTGGTTCTCCTCTCCTCTGTAGTCTGAGATTAAGTCCTGGTCCTTATTAGAGACTTCATTCTATTGAAGTGTGCTTTCTTCCTCTTGCCTTGTTGTGTTTTTTCTTTTTTTACTCCTCACAGTCTCTGATGATTACATGAACTCAGAAATATCTGACTCTAACAACCCGCGCTGTTCCCCATCGTCAAGGGAGCAGGAGAAGCTAAGCTAATTGCATACGCGTCTTGACTTGGTGACTTCACAGTGATTCTAAACTGTATTGTGTGTGTGTGTGTGTGTTGTTTGTCTTGCTCCTAGTCTCTTCTTTCCTGTGGCAGTCATCCCTTCCTCTCTCTCCCTGGTACGTGCAGCAATAAAGGAGCCATTAGACGCTCGCTGAGTGATGGCAAGAAGCAGCTTTCATTAAAAAGACATTTGGTGAAGACTGGAGGCCTTAGATTGAGAGACAAAAGCTTGTGTTTGTGTGTTGGGGGGGCTGAGCGACTTATGTCAGTGTTACAGACTTCAAAATCTGAAAGATTCCGCCACTCAAACACCAATGGAAAGTGAGCCAAGGTTGGACAGCAGCAAAACACAGGAAGGTGAGCAAGGATGTGCGGAAGTTACAGCACGAGTACATCAAAGTAGTGTAGTGTCAGAATACTTCACTGCAGTACTTCAGTACGTTTTAGAGGAATTTGTACTTAAGAGGGGTGTAAATATTTTTGCATTTTGACTTCGCTCCATATCTGAAGTAAATCTCTTCTTTTCCTTGACTCCTTTTGTCCAGTCAGGTTTGTTGTTGATTTTAAACTGTTTGATGTTTTCAGTGTTCAGATTGAAACCAAACGGTTTGATGGTGATGTTTGGTGTGATGTTGGTGAAAATGCCAACATCTGTCTGTAGAGTTTGTTTGTGATACATTGTCTGTAAATAAATGTGAACTCTATGTAGAGGAGACTGTACAGTCCAACTCACTGAATGAGTCCTCCAAAGATTAAAACTGAAGATCTGATCCTTATTTATTTTTTAAAGACATGAGGAGGACAGGACAGGATTACAATAGAAGGTAAGGAACAGTAGTACTTTTACATTCAATAACTATATACAGTAATTATCCAAGAATACCTTCACGAGATTTCAGTACTTATCCTCTATACCTTTACCCTTCGGGGACTGAAGGTGTAGACTGTTGTAGCCTTTGCCGTCTTCGTTGACTGGTCACCTATGTGGACCCTTGGTCCCTCATACAGACCCGGGATAGGTTCCGAGGCCAGGTTCCATATCCATTCAGTGTGTTTTGGGTCCACCCTGTGGTCTCACGGGTCCCCTCCAACATTCAGTGTCTCCTTTCAATACAAAGTTGTCGCTCCCTCACAATGTCCCAACTTTTCATCCCATGCTGTCCCTAACCCCCTCCATGACGTGCGATTGTTTCTGTCAGGACCCTCAGTCTCAGACCGTACACGGGGGTTCGAACCTAGTCTAATATACGTTTCATGTTCACATCATGGTCAAATAGATTTTCCTGGACCAGAGTTTTTCCTTGAAGTCCTCATCTAATCCCTGATGACAGACACTGTATTCACTTAGAGCCCTCATTAAAGCTCTTATCGTCCTCTGCTCTCTCTCATTTCCACTCACTCCGAGTTTATCTTCCTCCTCAAATGTCCACTGTGTTTGACTTTCTGTAGGCTTCCCTCACTTCTTTCTCTCTTTATCACCAACTCATTCCCCTCCCTGCGGAGGAGCTCCATGCCTCAGTCCAGCTCTGCAGAAAGCGGCTCTCAGACCCTGAATCCTAATCCTCCGCTCCATGCTTTGACGGGGAGGGGAGGGGGCGTGGATTGTGGTCTTGGGAGTTTCAGGCCTGGATCTAAACAGGGAAGTGTGGCTGATGAAGCCTGGTGAACAGTAAAGTGCTGTTTCTTCTCATTAAGACTGATTTTACCATCACACATTCAACCCTCTCATTACAAGATGATGATAAAGTTGTAATTTTTGTTCCCCCCCCACAAATTTTCCCCACTATAATCTCAGAGAATTTGGCTGTTTTTTTACCTGTAATGGCCCTAGTACGCTGTTCTACAGTACTAAATATTCAAAACGTACGTTTCAAAACCTGAAATGTGCAGCCTGGTCCAATTTTCCTATCCCCATCCTGTAAATTGAACAACTTATAATACAGACAAATCTATAGATGAATCCTATGTATCCTGTCTGCTGTGCTGAGTAGTGGCCCCTTATCTACTGCAAATGTGTAACGTGTGGACGTTGATTGATTGAGTTGTCAGCAGTCCCTCAGTCGAACAAACCCAGCGTCCAGTGAATACTCGGAGGTAAACTGATGGCTGCCGGCTGTAAATTTCCTTTTTTTTCCCAGTACAAAGCTCCAAACTCTATGGAGTTCATCACTGTAAGCTCTTACAGTGGAGTCATTTAAAATTCATGTTAGATATTTGAATCCTCGCACGTTCACGTGAGCAATACGCTTACTGTTGAAAAGTAAATCCAAAATGACCTCACAACCCGACTTCCCACCACTTTTTAGATCTTTATGTATTTTCCTCTTAATATTAATAATAATATTAATAATAATAATAATAATAATAATAATAACGGAAGCACGGGCTGGTGTGAGAGTTGTGTTCTCAGTGGAGAGATACAGTGAACAATGCCTTGTGTTTTCTCAACACGGTGGCTTCTTTTTGGAATGAACAAACAGGTGAAAAAGGTACACAGACATAAGGTTTTGTTTTCATGTGTTTGTTCCTCAGGCGCGACAAGGGCACGTTACAAATGATGAAGGACTTTATTCATTTTCATTACCATGGAAACAAGCGACACACAGGGAAACGGCAAAAGCAGCAGGTACTCTCTCCTGGTCTCACCAACCCACTGTACACAGGCACAGACCTCGCCGTCCCTAGTGTGGGCTGCTCAGCCGTCGTCCACGTTGAGACGCGTTCTCTCCTCTGCCAGTCCACGAACTCTGCATGTAAACATACAGAAATTATGGAGAAAGGCGAGCTCGGTTTGTGCTGGTTTGGTTAGTCCTCCACGTGTAATGGAAGTGAAGAGTGTTGGGATGCTGTTTTTTAGTTAATATAAATATGGTGGTCATGCGTACACGTCTATACGTACTTTGATTTATGTTTGCCAGAGCCCCAGCTGTCACTCAGCTTTCAGAACTGCAATTTGTTTGGGAAATGAATCGTTTCAGAGACGATGGTTTGCCGCTGTTGCACTGTTGACAAACGTTGTACTTGTGAAGTAGATAGGTTTGGGTTTGTCTCACCATTGGTTTCAGACCAGAAAACCCGACACCGAAGTATGTTTGTAATGTCGTCTTTGGTACCCTCGGTCTGGATTCATTCGACCAAACCTGTTTAGTATTACAAGGAACCACGGTAACAGAAGGAAATTGGACGGATTTCTGTGGATATTCATGACGAGCTGTATGTTTTTGGAGAATCTCCAGGCTTTGTTCCTGTGCCACTCATCTGCCTGACTGGAATTTGTTCTGCCTTTTTATATTTTGCAGTTAAGTTTTGCATACCCTTAGGCCAAAATGTGTAATAAAAAGGAAAAGAATACAGTTTGAAGTCATAGTTTTAATGTAGTTGAATCTGTACTCTGAAGTATTTGTTTTGTCAGCCTAAACAGGAAGCAGTGGCGGGAGGAAGAGGAGGAAAATCTCCATCCTCTCTTTAAGGGACACGAATCACATTTACTATTTTTGCCTGTCGTCATTTGGGTCCCAAACCGCAGGAAGGAATTTATGCGAACATTTATCATGTATTAATAATCAAACTCACCAAATGGTTCCCGCTAAATATAATGCTGTGGCTTCCTTCCTGTTCGCTGCTAGTATCTATGACACGTGTTCACATGTGGATGGCGGCGGATCCTGCAGGGTCTGCTGGAGGAATATTGATTGCGGGAGTGGATGATGATGATGATGATGATGATGATGATGGGGGATAAGGCTGATGGGGATGAGGTGGCTTGCCTCAGGCTCTGGTAATCAGAGATGTCCTCCAAGCCCCCTGCTTCCCCGGGCTTTGATCAGGGGACCCAGATGGATGTGAACCCCCGTGTGGGGGGTTGGCTGTGTGTGGAGTGTGCTGTAAAGACCAAATCACAAAGTGGTACATACCAGTAGCCCAAGGCAAGCAGAGCACTTTGAAGGATGTAGCTCACACAGACTGACAGAAGACGCAGAGAAACATGCGATGCTGCAGCCTGACTGAAGACTCCACTTGTCGGCCGCCGTACCCCTTCATCGTCTCCCATCCCTGTTTGTTCCACCTCATCCTCCCTTATTCGGTCTGGACCGGTATGATTTGTACATCGTCGCTAACACTTGAGATCATACGGCTGTCAGGCTGGTAGACAGACGCGGTGGGAGAAATATCGCTCCATCGGGCGACTTCAACTTTCATTTCACGTCTAAACGTTTTAACACCACACAAGCGTTCTTTGTCCAACCCCAACAGCTCGTCAGGTGCTGTCAGAATTAAGTTCTCCTATACGTTGACTTAATTCCACTTACGGGCTCTCGCTATCCATTATTTGGTCATCGAACATTCTCCTAAATTTTCAGATGAATAATCGAGTAGATCATCACATCTTTGTAACATCTGCCTGTTGTATACTGTTTGTCACTTTCATCTTACGACATGGACCTAGAAATGGTGCACTGTCCCTTTAAGAGGCGATGAGGCGTTGTGATAACGTTTTACACTTTAAGTCCAGTGTGGACACACTGGTTTGCTTATGCACAAAACACAAAAAAGTAGAGCCACTTCTCACAATACTACTCTGCACTACAGTACTACTACTACTACTACTAACCTGCATAAAAGACAGGACGTAGAAGAGCTCACACTGACAGTGACCGGCGGGGCCAGAAATCTATCGGATGTTTCAACCGATGTCATGCAGTTCCATGGATCTCCCAGGGACAGATTATATCATATCATATAAATGAGTGAGTAACTGTAATTGTTGTTAATTTAACATCAAGAACATTTTTGGAACACTTTTTAAGTCACTTCATAATTAAAAGTCATATGTAAAAAAAAAAGATGAGTCGTGTGTATATGTGTACATATCTGTTTTTATGGTCATATTTGTTGAGAAAATGATCCCACTTTAAGATGAAAAATGCTGCTCTGTGTGGATGTAGACGTGTGTGTAAAGGAGGAATATGAAGACTTTATCTCACGCTGCAGCCTCAGCTGTTCTGTAGAAGCCACAGGTTGAATCAGGATTTTCAGCTTTAATGTTAATCTTGATTGGGACTTGAACCCAAATGTCAGCTGGCAGACATCAGCTGGAGACGGAGCCGAGTTTTATATTTTCATGGGATTATTCCTACTGTACTTGACGTCTTGTGTTAACACGTTTTACACTTAATCTCCTCTTTCAAAGGAAGTGACTCCTCAGGACTGAGTTCGCGCAGCCCTTTCAATGTTTGGAGGATTATTTGAGGGTTCAGATTGAGGCTTTTGTCAAAACCCGGCACCTGCCCCTTCCTGCCCCCACCACCCCCCTTTTGACCTTTTCCAACCTCGGCAGCACTGTGGCTCTGACCGTTTCTCTAACTCACTGCTTGCTTGAAGAGAGTGTCCCCCTCCTCCAGAGAAATGT
The DNA here is from genome assembly GCA_900303265.1 of Brotula barbata. Lineage (NCBI taxonomy): Eukaryota > Metazoa > Chordata > Actinopteri > Ophidiiformes > Ophidiidae > Brotula > Brotula barbata. Next base: position 16,232 of record OMNV01010538.1, on the reverse strand, counting down.
CATTTCTTCTGTGGATGTTTCCGCCGCTCTGAGCCTTTTTTTTTTTTTCCTCACACCATTTCACTCACAAGTTGTGTTATTGCTTCCTGTCTCTCTCTAATCTCCTGGGAGGAAGACGAAGAACGAGACCTCCAGCAGACTGAAAAGTTGGAATGTTTTCCTGTTCCTGATACATTTCCTCCGTAGTTTGTTTCCTCCTCCTTGTCTATCTGACCCCATGGCCTCCTTACCACAAGCCGCACTCCACTCTGCCCTTCCTCGTATTTTTTCCTTCTCCCTTTCCTCTCCCTGCACCCTCCTTTATTTGTCTGTCTCCTGGGATACTGAGTGGAGTCACAAACAGAATCTGTAGCTACAGTATGTGCAAGACATCTCTCACCATTTCTATTATTTGGTAAATTATTTTGTCCTCTGAGTCAGGAGATCTTTGAATCTGTCTAATTTTTCAACATTTCTTCAAATAACGCGTAGCTCCTTCTGAAAATCATTTGTAAGGATATTGCATCACAAACTCATCACTCGTCTTAGGATGTCCCCGCCCCCGTTCCTGTCATGTCGCCATCCCGGACACCAGTAGGAACGTTTCCGTGTTTGTTAATTATTCACTAACTGTGTCACCGCACACGCACCCCGGAACAAGCTGCCAAGTAGTTTCCAAATCTGCCATCTTCACCCCAATGAAATCGAGCTTTAAGACTGTATCCAGGAACAGAGAGAGAGAGAGAGGGAGCGAGCGAGGAGGAGAGAGAGAGGGAGAGAGAGAGAGAGAGAGGGAGAGAGAGTGTGTATATTAGCTGCATGATTGGAGTGGGAAAAGTAAATGTGCCTGTGGGAAGTCGATTGATCAAGCGGATAGTGTAATATCCTTTGTGAATGTGATTGCTGGTGTATGGGAAACTCGGAGGAAATTGGGAGGGGGAGGGGGATGACCAGCTGTTTCCTGTATTCTAAGTTTGAAGGTTATTGAGGCCGCTGTTGGTGTCTTTTGGAGAGAGAGCTTTTCATTATTTAGGCTTGTCAGGTCAGGCCAGGTCTTCTCACTTCCTCCCGCACACTCACATCATGGTCACACACACACACAATGAGACGGTCAATAGTGGAGTCCCAGGAGGAGCCCCTAACCCTGATTTAGCTCAATCAACAGGCGATCGATGAGTGCCACATTGTAATATAAACAAACCGTAACCGGTGGTTTAAAACAACGATGACTGTAGAAGTCACAGAGGTAATCAGTGATCAATATGTTGTGTGTGTGTGTGTGTGTGCGTGCGTGCGTGCGTTGTCATCGGTGTTTATCATATTTATGTGAGCTAACCCCTGGGTGTAGCCGATGTCGTCTCAATAACAGAGGACAGAGTGACTGTTAACCACCCCTCGCCTCTCAGGAAGTGAAAGTTTGTCCTCTATCAGCGATTTCCAACCTGTGATTCCCTGGTGGTCAGTGGAGGTATTGCACATGACAACAGACGAGATCTCTGCGTATAAACGGAGAAATTGTGTGTGTGTGTTAGTTTTTGTAAATAAGGTTGGGTTTGCTTTCAATGGTGCGTTTTGGTCTCGATCAGGGGTTTTCAACTGGTGGTCCAGGGCCTGCTGGTAGTCCGTGGAGGTATTGCCGATGATCCGTGATGTGTTGTCTCTATTTGTACAGTTTTCACTGTTTGTCTGACGGTAACCATCCCTCAGTCTACTCTTTTACTTTGATGGGACTTTATGTTGCGTCTTGGTACACGCTCAGCGGTGTGTGTGAGTGTTGAAGAGTGGGGGCGGCGCCGTGATCGCGATCTGCCGTGTTGTTGTGGACCAGAGCAGACAGGTTTGAGCCGGAGGTGTTGAGAGGTAGATGGATGTCAGCAGCGTGGGTTAAAATGTGTTTGTGCCCGCTGTCCTCGGGTGATTTCCAGAGCGTGCCGAGCTGAGCCGAGCAGGGCGCAGAGTCCCGGCCAGGGGCGGGCTTATGGCCACCGTGTGCTGGAGACGCCATCGGCAGCGGGCTGCAGGAACAAGATGTTTTTCAGGTTGCCTGAACTTTTATTTTGTTATTTTCAGTAGAGCTTCAATGCAGGGATGGAGGAAAGATGAAGGATCCTGGGGTAAAAAAAAGGACGATGGCCCCCCCGAAGGCAGCAGCATAGGGCAGCGTCAGGACTGACATGAAGTTCATGGAGGACAGGACCTCCCAACCCTCCATGGGGGGAGGCTAAAGACGCCCCCGAGGTGTTGGTTGGTGCTGAGGGCTGTCACAGCCATTACACTGTGAAAGGCTTCGTGTGCAAATGGACTCAGACTCGGCCTGCTTGGGCCAAACTGAGACACAAACGCTGCAGGACGATTGGGACACGTGGAAGGTTTGTCTCTGACCCCACCTGGTCCATGACGTGTGTGGTGTGAGCATACGGTGTTGATGCAGAAGAAAAATAGTTAGCTTTAATTCACCCTGATCCATAATCCGTAATTTATAACTGTAACCTCTAAATGAATGAATGAATCGTTGGACGTCAAACATCTCCAAACTGCTCCAACTCGCATTCAGTGACCTTTTTCAGACACCGAAATCACTAAAGGTTATCAAATCCCCGGTGTATGACTTTAAATGTGGGCACGGCCGTTCAAAACTGTTGTGGTTCTGCATGAAGAATGTAACTGTAATGTTGTTGAGGCCAGACTCTCACCGATGCTACGATCAGCAAGAGCATGGCAGAGGTTTACAGATGTCCAGAGGGGGAACAGTCGGATAAAACTCTAGTTTGGCCCATTAAACAGTGATGTATGAGCTGCGTACAGTGTGTGCGTGCGTGCTTGCGTGCATGCGTGTTTGTGCGCGCGTTTGCTTATGCATGAGTGAGTCATGGTGACGGTGTTGCGCGTGAGGCAGGCGCTCTGGCACTGTGACAGAATGAGGTCGGCCCGCTGCAGAATGACACGCTCACCATTGCAGGCTCTCTCTCTCACACCAACACACGCACCCACCCCAACACACACACACACACACACACACACACACACACACCTCCCTGTCCCTGAACGAGTCAGCTCGGATAATGGTGAAGCCTTTGGCTGTGAAACATCGCCTTTATTCCTCAACACACATACAGAAAATGGAGTGACTTTGGTGTGGCAACGTATGACATCACACTGAGTCACACAACAGGAAGTCCTCCAGGGTATGTCGACGCTTGTACCACTGTTACCCAACTAGTTTTCTTCAGACGCTGCTTGCTAAAATAAATGAAATGACAAATATTTCCCACAAGACCGCAGACGACCACAAACAGCAGCAGCAAAAACAATCAAAGGGAGCATTGCATCATGGGAATTGAGAACAGGTGGAATGCGGCTTTGATTAGTCAGACTGCTTGGCTGAAATTATACCTGTTGCATAACTCCTATTTAAAACAGCAGCAATTTATAAATCCTGGATCCAAAACGGTGTTTGTGAATTGTAAAAGAGAAGAGAAAGGGGGAGGGGGGTGGTGGACGTGGGCGGAGGGAAGAGGACAAGAATTCAAAATAAAGCTTTTAGTCAGTGCGTCAGACCGGGACATGTTCAAAGTGTTCCGTTTTAGGGATTAATTCAGTCCAAACATCACGCTGCTAATGGTTATATATTCTTATTTTGTTGGTAATGGATGAAAAAAACCCCGCAACATATCAAAAAAAGACTTTGTCGTCACTGTTATTTTTGCTAGAAAAACAATTAGTCAATAAAAAATTTGTATTTGTATTGTTTTGTTTGAAAACTGCTCGTTTTCACTCAGTGTGCACAGTGTTGTTGTAGTAAACAAGAGAAGTGGAACAGCAGCTTTTTAACACAGTGAAGTGTTGCGTCTAAATCAAAATAAATTTATACATAAAACGCATGCATCTGTGTGATACGTCCTCTTTGTGTCTGGATCAGGGTTTTGCTCACATCCTAAAAAAACCACAAAAGTCTTCACCTAAAACAAAAAAAGAAAAAAAAAGGCCTCTTTTAGTACTAAAAACTCGTTGATGTAATCATCCTAAACCTGCGGTCGCTCTGGATCCCCATCTCGGTCCAGTCGACGCTGGCTTTGGGGTGTCAGAGCAGCAGGCGATCGTTTGGTGCGATTCTATTTCCTAAAACCATCAGTTGTATCATTTTAAATGGGTTAACCTGCCGAAGTGTGATTTTTATTTACAAGAGGGCTCGGTTCAGAGCGGAGGATAAAAGCTAATAGTCTGTTAACATAATAGTCCTTTTAGTGTTGGTGTTGGCAGTGTTTGCAGCGCTGAGCTTTGATTTGATTTCATTAGACTCTCCGTGCTGGCAGGCCGCCGACGGAGGTTTGAGACTCTGCGGCCGCCTTCTCTCTCCTCGAGCCGCCAGCCTTCGCCGTGTGGCTTCTGCAGAGCTTTACGTGATTATGAAAGCGCCGCAAACATTGGAACAAAGATTGTGCTTAATGCAAACTTTGTTGCGATTGTCGTGCTGGTATGTGCGGCGTGGCGTGGCACGGTACGACGGCGTTCTTTGTGTTGTGCTGCTCTTCGGCGTTGTGTTGTTATCAAAGTCCCCTTGAGCTTGAGCCAAATTCTGTTGAATAAAACATTTGGCAGCTGATCCTCAGCAAAAGGCGAAAAAAAGGAGAACTTTACTTTTTTATCTTTTATTTTCATTTCTCTCCCTCTGTGTGTGTGTGTGTGTGTGGCGAAGTTGGAAGCTCCCTTCAGCTCTCTCGCTATCTCTCTTCTTGGCCTGTGTAGCCCCGCAGCTCTCTGGAATGGAGTTGTGTCCTGATTATTTTACTTGTAACATCTCTGCACTTGTGCACGCTGTCAGACTAATGCATCGACCTTATCTCCGACGGATACCTCTCTGCATACGAACTTGGCCTCTGGCGCGCTACAAAACGATAGCACAATAGATTCTGGAGAGGAACGGGAAGGAGTAGAGGAAAGGATTAGGTCACCTGAGCAGCTGATAAAGACCAAACCTGCTGGGAATACAGAAATCTCTCATAATTTAATAACATTATTCTTTGGAATGAAATGCGATGCCCAAGAGACAAAGGCAAAAATAGGAGAACGAGTTGAATAGAAAGACGACGAGCAGTAATGAGCTGAATTTGAATTAAATTCATTAAAACATACAGTATATATTTTATTTTTTACATTTTTAGCGTGGCTTAGGGGGTGAAGTGATTACCGAGTGATAGAAGGGTTACCGGTTCGATCCCCTACTCCGTGCCAAAGGTCCCTGAGCAAGATCTTGGGCCTTGTATGGTTCCCTGAGCTGTCAGTGTGTAAATGTGTGAATGAATGACAAACGCCGCTCTACATCCTGTCTCTGTCTCAGCGCTCATAATCCTAGAGTTGCGTGGATTTTCAATGGAGCGCTGATGTTGATGATGATGAACCCCATCGTGATATCCAGAATTGTCATGGAATCGTACGGCATCATCCCCAAAGATTCCCAGTCCAACTGGGTACCGTGGACCTAAATGTTGGGATACTGAGTCATGGTAAACCACACAGATTATTTCCATCTGGACGATCAAAGCAACTTTACTGCCATGAATCCACACATTCGGCACATTCTTTCCCATCATCCTGGACTCTTCTTCGTGTGTCTGAGCCTGCTCCACACACACACACACGTGCAAACACTCCTTCCAGTGTCGGCCTTCATCTGGGTCCCGTGGTCTGACTGGTGCCTTAGGACAGAGCCTCCACACTGCTCAGATACTTTGTATAATTGAACAAATGATGCCGGTCCTCCTGTAATGTTGGGGCTTGAGCGTGGCTCCTCGCCTTCAGTCGTTGCCCTCGTGCCCTTTTATGAATTGTGAACGTTGTAGTTCAAACTGGCTTTGCCGTGCAGCCATCGTTAGTCACCGGGCAGAGCGGCCAGAGGCTACGAGCACGCCAACCAACCGGAGGGGCAGATGTTAATCCCAGTAAATGTAGTGGAGGTTTTTTTTGTGCATGTGTGTATGAAACGTGATAACTTTGAAATGTCAAAGGGCTTTGACATTTTGACAGCATTCTGCAGACCATAAATATGAAAAGTCAAAGTTTATATGTAGTCTAAACCTCTCATGTGCCCCCCAGACACTGAACAGTAAACAATTACAAAAATCCAATAATGTACAGGCCTCAGTGTGTCTCAATCACCGATATGGATTCAATATTCACCAAATCAATGACCTGAAGCATGCAGGTACATTTTAAAGCAGCTAAAGGATGGAAACGGTTCGATTAAGACTTCATATTTACAAGAGTCTGATGCAGAGATGAACGTGCTCATCGATTAGTTTGACTAAACACAGGAATGTGTGTACCAGTGTCAGTAAGGGTATTGAGAAATAAAGATCAATAACAACATGAAAAATCACTATTCATCTTAATCTGCTGCATGAATGGCACACGTGTAAACTTTTTACTTTCTTTAATTCCTTATTTTTCACGTGACGTAACACACTCCCAGAAACATAGTTCGGTCTTGCGTTCTTTAACTACGCAAAAAGTTTAAAACTCAGCAACCGAGTACATTTTTAGAAATTTCTCCCATGGAAACAAAGCCGTGGACCACAGATGGAGGATTCACTCATCCATCCATCCATCCATTCAGCCATCCAGCCATCCAGCCATCCGTTATCTGGACCGCTTATCCACGTTCACCTAACGGTTGTTTGACGCGATCATTCCATTCACGTGTTCTTTTTTCATTTGTGTTGCATTATGATATTCTCCGATGGAAATCCGTCTCCCTAGATTGACATCTTTGTAACGTCTGACATTAATCATGGGAAATGTCAGTAAGATTATGAGCGAATCACCGTGGCAGCAGTATCAGATTTTACCCACCATCGGGACGTGGATGGGGAGGAATGTAGCGCCGTCAATCGGCTGAGCTTCTTAGCTTTGACGTTAGAATGGAGTCACATTCTGTCGACCTAGCGCGCTACAGTTTCTACAACCAGACAATTGCTGTTGATGTAGGCAATCACGGAAAACGCACTGCGACTTTTTCAACTCGTAGGGATCAAAACGATGCGTAACAGGCTTAGTTTGCAGCAAAATTACAAAAACATTCACACCTGATTCCATTATACAAATAGTCATATTAGTCGTATACACACGTAAGTTTACTTTGAAAACGTTTCCGTGCAATCTTGTTTCTTCCCCTCTCTACCCAGTGAGTGCAGACAGGATGCCTGTAAATACAGCAGAATGAAGACATAAACCGCGACAAGGTCTTCTTTCAGTTTAATAACGGCTGTCCGTCTCCTCTACGGTCTCCTTTTTTCTTCTGGTCTCCCGGCATTTGAAATTCATTGTCTTTCTCTCATCTTTTGCCTCCGTCTGCTCATTTTTTCTCTGTGTTTGAATGCGACTATAAAAGTTTTAATGACGTGACGTGGCTTCGCCGGCCCTCCACCGCCGCACAGATGAACCCGATTCCTGTCTTTCACAGCTCCATCTGAATTCAAACCAATTTGAAAATAAAACGTATATTCAAATTGTACCAAACGACAACCGGCAACTTTGTAATTTTCACCTGCTGTTTCAAAGTGGCTCAATTTGACGGAGAGAAACTGCAGCAGGTACACAGGCTGCTGACACCGGAGCACTCAATTCACGACAGCATAGTTTTGAAGAGCTCGTTTTACTCCCAAAACGATTCAAACGCTGAAATCAAAAAGTTAGAACAAGTGAAAGGGAATACCATATGCTCTAGGCCACAGGGAAACCTTTCAGTAGGACGACCAGATTCTCCTTTGATGCGTTGAGGCCGTTGTAATGCTGTACGAGACAACACGGCAGGACAAAATATCTCTCCGTGAAATAGTGATGGGAGCCATTATGTAGGGCCGGTGGATAAGAAATGTTTACCGAGCTTTAAAAATTCAGATGGCAATCACGGTTGGCACTGCATTATGGGAAACGTCGTCTCAGTCGCTAAGCAGAGCAAACGTGATGGGTATCCTCTCCCCACTTAATCTGTGTTTAAAGTGCAAAACCCCTCATTTAGCAACTTTAAAGGCTGCAGAGGCAAACGTACGATGAAGAGAGCCGTGTAAGGCCTGGATTCAGACGGATTCATTCCAGCAGTCGTCCAGGATTTCCTGTCTGTATTTGTGGTTTTTTTGTATTCTTCAATCCCTGCGATCCACACGGTTACGATGCATCATCGCTGCTTGTAAACATTTCAACCAGAAAACAGGGCTGCTGTGGTTTGGACCATGAAGTGTGACAAGTTTTTAAAAAGAAGGATGAATTGATGAGCAGAGTTAATCATAAATGACCATAACGAGTCCAACTTATGGCTCCAGTTGCCCATTAATCGGACGGGTAGCTTTACTAGGTTCTTCTCGCTCTACTTGCTGGCATCAGTGATGTCATTTTAATGCCAGAAAATATTCAAGTGCTTTTATTGTACATTTATGAAACAAACCCTGTAATGTGGATAAACCCGATCAATCCCAGTTTTGCCTTTTTATCGGACTATGTAACAGTCTCTAAGCTCTACAAACGGTAGAACAAAAAGGAAAGTTCTTAAAATTGAACTTTGACATCGTTGTCTTACGTTCTCCTATAAGACCGCTTTGCGTTTTGTTGTTTCTGCTGCGCCACGCTCCACTTGCTCATGCTCGTGCTCTGAGAAATGCATTTTATTTCTCCTAATCCATTTTTCCCCCCGAGTTTGCAAATTGTAATCTGCTTCGACATCGGTGATGGCTGCGAGTCTGGATGTGTAAATGCTTGAGAGCTTGAATCCACTGGGAGCAACGCAGCCTGGCTCCGATTCAGTGCTCTATTTAGGCTTTAAAGGGAAAATCAAGGCTACATTGGTGGAACACACCTTGAAGAATGAGTAAACAAAGCAACACATTTACTCCAGAGAGTAAACAGCACAGATACACCATTTTTCAATTTACTTGTTCACGACTTCACCACTTACGATCGCCACGCCGCTGCTACAGATAACACGAGCGAGGAAAAAAAAAGCTTTTGTGTGAATAGTTGCTCTCCGAGTGGCGTCAAAGACTGCAGACCTTAAAAACCTAAAAAAACGCTTTGTGCAAAATCCCGTCAGGCATTTTACTATTTTACCATTTCCTGCTGCCCTTTTTTCAAACGGGTTCTATGTGGATCGTAAGCCTTGCCGCAGGTTTTCAAAGACTTTATCTTCTTTCAACTTTTCTTCTATTCTTCCGTTGTCGTTACGATCCAACTGCTATAGCTTCTTTAACTTGTTTTTGTTTGATTCAACTGATGATACACCGTCATCGCGTGATGCCACGTCCTGTTCACAAACACTGTCTCCTGAACAATTTTGTCACTCAAAAAAAAAAAAATCCACCAAAAACGATTGTAAAAATGGTTTGCAATATCTTGGTGTTTTTATAAACAATTTTATCTGTGTTTCCATCACCATGTTTTTATTTTGCAACCTCACATTGTGTATAATCCAGTCAGTGAAACCCCACTATTGTCCTACATAAAATATTTGCAAGCAAAAACCCCAGGCTTTACATTTCCGTACAAAACCATATAAAAGGCTTAGATCCTTCGTTCTTGCTTGTTTTCCTTTTTTATCACAGTATTGATAAAATGAAAATAACCTGTGTCCTCGCACAATAACGTGAGAACCACCAGTCCTTGAACTGACCTTCACTTATCTTTATCTGCGTCCTTTTCCACACAGTCCCTGATATGTAAGGAGTTCCTTAATAAGCAAATTAGCTTGAATTCAAGGCCAGATAATGAATTTTTCCTTTTCCCTGTGTGATTCTTTGATAGCGATCTCTCTTCTCTTCTCCTCTATTTGAAACGACAGAGCGAGCGATCTCTAAGGAAAATCATACCAGTCCACAGGACTGACTGTGCTCTTCAACCAAAGCTTTATTACAATCGGTCCGTGGCTGCCAATGCAGACAAATTACTGATGGGGAGGCTCAAAGAGGACAAGAAAATGACCGTGGAGATGCTATCGGGGCCAATCACAAATCCTGCCGCCACCATTGAGACCTTTGAATTCCTTCTCGGAGTGTCAAGGCTGTGAAGGGTTTGAAGCAGAAGTGAAATTTGTTTGGACTCCTTGTTTTCCTTGAGTGAGTCACAAAGGCAGTTCAGAGTTTTAGAGAGGAATAAAGTCGTTAAAATTACAGATTACAAATCAAAGAATTTAAAAGGCAATAAAACGGAAAGGACAAGAGTCAAAAATGTATCAAAGCAATGAAACAGACCCTTAAAATTCTCTTTTATAAAGCTTAGGAAGTTTGAATCCAGGATTTATCTCTTGAGTGCTGAAGTATCATAGATATGTTTATTATCCCTCGACGTTTTAGTATTGTGGGTCATTTTCCTCAATCATTTATTAAATTCATATTATGACCAAGATAAGTATTTCAAATGGACTGGATTGTGTACACAGTGTGTGTGTGTGTGTGTGTGTGTGTGTGTGTTTGGCATGGAGTGGAGGCAGAAG
>OMNV01010535.1:37063-47426 GCA_900303265.1 Brotula barbata | reverse complement strand
TCTCCCCACCCCTCCCCCCCCCCCCCCTCCCCCCCCCCCACCCCCCACCCCCCCACCCATCCATCCATCCATCCACCCACCCATCGATCTATCCATCCACCCATCCATCCATCCGTCCATCCATCCATCCATCCATCATCCATCCATCCATCCATCATCCATCCGTCCACCTACCAATCCATCCATCCATCCACCCATCCATCCATCTGTCCATCCATCCATCCATCCATCCATCCACCTACCAATCCATCCATCCATCCACCCACCCATCCATCCATCCGTCCGTCCATCCATCTTTATCGACTGTCCTCTTCATTCATGTATCCACACATACTGTAGTTCTCGTTATCTTCTGAATAAATCAGTCCGATCTGACAAACATGCCGTCCTGTCAGCCTCCTGACAGTCCGTCTGACGGAGGGAGTGACTCTAAGCGTGACTGATGGACTTTAATCGGCCTGCTTGCCTTCATGGCCGTATGGCCTTGTTGTTACAGCCTGTCCAAAACGGCCTTCTCGAGTGGCTGATTGTACTTCCTGGCCGCATAGCTTTACAGAGCACAGAGGAAATCTGTTAAGCTATAAAAAAAAAAAGAAAAAAAAGAAGAAAGCCCCAGCTAAGATCTGGCTGATCTATGGCCCAGTGCCAAATTGTGAATCCCTGGCTGCGTTTGCGAGCTAAAACAGCATGGGTTTCTCTCATTTTACAAACCAAAGGAGGCATGCTATTTCCTCAAAGACGTGCTAACAAGCAGGCTAATGAGGGGAGTCTAAAATAAGGACATAAGCACATACTGTACATTTCAGAGAAATCAAAGATTAATGGACAGGATGTAGGAGAAGGGAATGAGCAGCGGCAGCCTCCAGCTAAATGGCCTACCGGGATCTTCTTGGACTGAATCAAACTTAGAAATCAATTGCGTTGAAGAGGCAGTCTGAAGTGGGAGCCATCCAGCAGCACTTTCCTCTTTTGTCCTCCCCTATCACTCAAACCATCATTGCTACTCCAAACATGTCCCAATCCCTTCTTCCACCGCCGCTGGCAGCACGGCGGCTTTGATGGCACAAATGGCGTTTTGAAGACACTTGCCAACATTGGCCATAAATAAGCACCCGATCGTCACAGCTGCCACTCAGCCACTCGAGGACACCCAGGTACGGCGCCAGCCAGGGGGCCGCTCTGCCACCGTCGTTGGCGGTTATTTATAATGGCGTTTCAATTAAAATAAGTGCGGTGAGCGAAAGAGGACGGGGGAAGGAGTGGTAGAACGGGAGCGAGAAGAATAATAAATACGGTAATGAATCCACGCTCAATGTCTTTAAGTGGTGTTTAATCAAGACAACAGGAGAAATCCTTCAGGTGAATGAAAAGGAGCGCGTCCAACAGCCCTCTGAGAGCGTTCACGTATATTTAAAGGGTACGTCTGCACGCGCTCGACAGCTTTAGAGCCCATACCTCTGCTGAGAAACAGGTAGCTCCGTCCTGAGCCACGTGACGGCGGCTGACAGCTCTGCTGAGTCCACGCTTGTGCCAACGTTAAGACTGCTCCCGTGGAGCGTTTCATCTCGTGCCAAAAAAGCTTTGTGTGTTTTTTTTTTTTTTGCGAAACCACCGTTTACACGCGGCGCTGCTTTAACTTTGATCGGCATCCATCCATGAACGGGAGCAGAAACACAGACATCAGCGAGCGCTCCGGAGTTCAAATAAAGGCAGGACGCACGCTCGGCTTGTTTTCTACTTTGTACTTTGGCGTATGGAAGGTACACATACACAAACATGAGCGCGATATAAGCACCGAGGACGCAGATAGTGCGGTCGACGATGACATTGCCATCGTTCTAACGTCCATGGCTGAGTCACACTCGCCTACTATTTTCTGGATGGAAGTGTATGTGCTCCGTTTTTACAAAATGCAGCCTAGAAACAGCAGTAACTTTATAGAATAATGCATTTAGAAGGAGTGAGAGATACTACTGAGGCTGTAAAATACAATTGTCATCTAAACTGTGAATCTGGAGGCAGACGGGTTCAAACATTTGATCACTGGTGACTGAAGCGTGAATAGTAATGACAGTAACGTAGCTTCTGTATTTTTAGAGTCAGTATATTTACATACAAGCACGTGTACGCGTATTCTAGTCTTGATTCTTTAAGTATCAAAGTTCAAGTGCGCGCCCTAGATTATGAACTTATTCAGGCATGTTTTGGTGTCAATCACAGCCCGCCGCCTCCTCCTGCTTTTTCCTCATTGGACAGACCGGTCTCATTCTGTGTTTACTCCACACGTCTCCTCATCCTGTGCATGCAGCCGGCCTAATCGTAAGTGCATGAAAAGGTGACTGAGTGACGCTCGGTGTTTTTTTGTCCGTTTTGTTTCGTTTCCATCGCCTCAGCCTCTTTATGGTAACAGTTGCCATAGCACCAACGCTAAAGGCTGAGCAGGAGCCTGCATCCACGCTGGAACTAAACGTGGTTTTCTCCTCATGTGGGAGTGATAAATCTTTTTACATCCATACACACTTGTCAAACAGGCTGATAAGCACATTATGCGTTCGAGTATTTTAAGTATTTAGGTAATCTATGCCAAATTTTCTCCAGACTTGGTGGGGTGCCCAGATTAACTGGACACGCAAATGAGACTTTAATGTCACTTTAATCCCAATCAGTGAGTTGATTTATATGGAGATGCTATAATTCCACACTCTCACCCATGCTTTCGTGAAATAAAATCAAAGAATGCTTCTAAAAAGTAACGTTTACTTGAGTAAATATTTAAATTTTCTATGTAAACGGGGGCAGCTCTTTATCTCTATAACGTACCGGAGGAAGTGGCCGACATCGATGTCCAATCACGGAGCGATGACCCAGGAGACAACCTTTATATACAAACACAGCAGCAATCGCTCAAGGCTTTCATGTAAACGTCCGCACAAACAGTATGAGGTCTTGTTTACCCACAAATAGCCCAGGGGGAGGGGCTGGGGGGGGAGGCATGCTGAGAGGTCTATCGTGTTTACAAGGTCACTATGAGAGGCGGAGTGTAGGACGGCTGTTTGGGAGAATAAAAAGGTCACAGACGCAGCCGGGAAGAATAAGAGCTGTGTGTCACACCAGGTGTATCAGATCTCTCTCTCACACACACACACACACACACACACACAATACATACATCAATAGTAATAGAAATAATAGTGATAATAATAACACTAATAGTATCAATAGTTACGGAAGTAATGGTGATAGTTATTGTAATGATATTAACCGTAGTAATAGCAATAGTAATAATAGTAATAGTGGTAGTTACAGTAATGGTAGTTATAAAAGGAATAGTAGTAGTTATTTTAATATAAGTAACAATAGTAGCACTAATAGTAATAACAGTAATAGTTGTAGTAAAGTTAATAGTAGCGAAAGTTATAAAAGTAATAGTAGCAGAAATTGTAATGATAGTAACAGTAGTAATGGCAATAGTAATAATAGTAATAGCAGTCGTAGTTGCTGTGGTTTTTATTTGTGAATATTATTGTAATTTGATATGGATAAGATGTTGTCACCCAGCTAATGGTGCACTGATTTTTTTGTTTCCAAATCATCGATGAATTGTCTCACCCCCGTTGCACTGATGACAGGAAACGATTATCAGATTCCTATTATTGTGCTTCTGGTGTGTCTGTTGTACGTACAGCCAAAACACACCCATGTTTTCCCGACACGGATTAGTGTTTGGCCCCCTGGCGGCACAGCGGCTCTGCGTGATATTTACTGAGAGCTATGATATCGTCCTCCCTATTGCTCAACACCAGACAGGGGAGACTCTGACAAAGGATGTGATGAATCACGGTCTCAGCGGGACACCTCCTCGGCCTGTTCACCGGCACTGTTCAACACTGGCCGGCAGCAAAGTTTAGATGGACAAAGACGGAGCATAAATCACGATTAGCTTAAGGAACAAACGGGCAGGGCACTTTTTCATCGTTTCCTCTGTTAGTTCAACTCAGCTTACAGTTTCATCTCTCTGCATCTGGGAAACACTCGATTCCTGCTGTGTGTATTCAGACAAAAACTACAGGTGTAACCAAAAGATCATTACGACTCCAAAGACACAATTGTATTGAATTAATAATTACAATTTGTTCAGAGTCGTTGTATTTTTTTCCACGTTTCAGGTGCTGAATATGATGAAATAACATCCAGTGGGTCCCATACCAATGCACTGCTGATGGAACAATAACGTTTACACACTGACTGAGCATTTTCAGACAAACCCTCTCAGTACAGCTCTCTGTAGGCTCCAAAACACAGCCCACACACCTGGAAGGATTCACAGCAGGCTCCCAGGATCCCCATGGATTTGTTTTGTTTCTGAGTGACTGCTTTTTTTCTTTGTTTCTTTACATATCTTGTAATGAATACCATAAGGATGAACCCACTGAGCTCTGATATCCTCAAACAGAAGCACAGGGGGGTTTACTGTTTGTCTTTACTGGATTATTGCGTGTTTAATACAAATGAATTAAGTTTGTAACATTAAAAAAGCTGACATTGGGGCGGTTAGTTTGCACATCGTTAGGCAGAAAGCTGGACTTCTGTTCCACTATTTTCCCTGCATTTTTCATGCACCTGAGAAAATTGCCAGAAAATATACATAAAAAAACACGGTCGCTATCTACACGTTTCTACAGCTGATATCTTAGCAAACGCAACGTTCAAATGCAAGATTATTTCAAGTTGTTTTGAGTTTTCTGTACTCTGTTTTTTATCGTTTTTGTATCAAATCATACATCATTGTATCAAAATCGTATCATGTATCGTACCATGTATCATATCATATATCGTATCATGTATCGTACCATGTATCATATCATAGATCGTATCATGTATTGTATCATGTATCCTATCATGTATCGTACCATGTATCATATCATGTATCGTATCATGTATCGTACCATGTATCATATCATATATCGTATCATGTATCGTACCATGTATCATATCATAGATCGTATCATGTATTGTATCATGTATCCTATCATGTATCGTACCATGTATTGTATCATGTATCCTATCATGTATCGTACCATGTATCATATCATGTATCGTATCATGTATCGTATCATGTATCGTATCATATATCGTATCATATATCGTATCATGTATCGTATCATGTATCGTATCATATATCGTATTATGTATCGTATCATATATCGTACCATGTATCGTATCATGTGAAAGAGACATGACATACCTGCTTTGGATGTGACATGTTGACGTTAAGAGAGACAGTCAGGCCTTAAGAATATCTTGTGTAAATACGCTGATCAAACATAAACAGGGTAGAGGACGAGGAAGAGGAAAGACATTTTCAAGTCAGGAGCCCACATGTGCCTCTTTGAAAATGACAGGCCCACGACTTGATCATTGACGGATGAGCACAGAGGAGTTGGTGATCTTAGAAGCTGCGTAGAAGTCAGAGACTGTCAATCTGGAGGCTCAGCATCAGTGAGAGAGGATCTGAACAGATTAAAGCACTTTAATCTAATTAAACAGCAAACTGCAGCGTCTCTGAAGTGGGCGTTTCTTTTTGTGGCCAGGAGCCATCCTTGTGTTTGTGCCGTTTGCATCTTTCTGCGTTGAGGCTTCTGCAAATTTGGACGAGTTAGATCACATTTGGATGTCAAATCGGTGTTGACAGAGGAAATCCTACACACTGAGGCCCCTCTGGGAGGCGGTTTATTCCTCAGTATCCTGATAGGTTATCTAGAAAATGAGCTTGTAGCTTAATGCAAGGATCTCTGTCCCCCGTGGCTCGGCGTAAAAACACCATGTGGACACCGGGTACGCGTTCATTCATGAGATCCGCCCACGAGCTGTCTACGCCGCCGTACGCGTCGTCTCTCGTTCCCATTCGTGAAGTTACTCCAGCGAATGTTGTGGGAGTTGTGACTTGCCGTGAATGCCAGACGGCAGAGTAGAGCAGACGGATGGCTTGTTTAATGAATGAACGATTGATCCAGGATCAAACGGCATGACGATGGCTCACACGCCGAGACCGCATCCAGGCGACCCGGATACGCGAGGACGGTAAGTTTAAATGTAAGCCTCAACGCCACTGCAATCCTATTTCCTCGGGATCCTCATTAAGGATTGGTACAATGGAGTTAAGATGAGCAGACACCCACTCGTAGCACGAGGAGAATCTTTGATTAAAAACTTCCCTTAATCATTCCTTATTATTTATTGCAGGCATGACCTTCAAAATGGGGCATTTATCTTTAAGTGCCGTCGGAGGTGTATTTATTTCAGGCCCAGGAGCTTCATGTGTGTAACATTAGACATACAGTGGTGTTTCAGATGAACTTCAGATAATTAATCCCAAGCACAGACTCTATCTTTTATTAATAAAGCAATTAAAAGGAGATAAATTAGACCTCTGGGGCAGCAGATTGGATTTGCATACAGAAGAATGACTTTTAATGTTCATTATAACCAAACAATGTTGTGGAGAACGAGCGGCGTCAACGAGAACACGCTGCAAAAGTCAGGGATCTGCTCCGAGATCTCTGTGCAGCACGGCGAGAAGGATGTTATTCCTCAAAACTGGCCCAGCACCCCCGAGTCTCCGCCTCCATCGTAATGAGGGAACGTTACGTCCAAACCCGGTGTTCTGGGACATACGCCCACGCCGACGGGGCCGAGAGGTCAATTCACTTACGGAGACGAAGCACTCAGCAGAGGTGAGCCGGAGTCGCACAGATTCTTGTCTTTAAATGACTGCCTGCGGGGAAACATGAGACCAAAACAAGCCCGATCCAAAAGCCAGCGGAACACGCAGGGAACAGACGGATGGGGGAAAACTCAGGATACATTATATTTCAAGTGTGTGTGTGTGTTTGTGTGAGACAAATACACACACACATACACCATGCAGGTTTCAATCCGCCTCCTACTCATCCACATAAACAATGCAGACCTCGGAGCTCATCACTTGGGGACACGGGGGAGCGACTGAAACAAGTCGAGGAAAATTAGCCAATCAGAGCTCTCGCTGGGGGAGCTCTTCGGTCCGCCCCCTTATCTCCCCTGGACTCCTCCTCTCCTTGTTTTCGAGATCGTTCATTACTTTGGCAGGGAACAATCTACCGCGAGTCTCATTTAATGAATCTATTAGACGCGCACACACACTCACACACGCACAAAACAGCTGGAATTAGCTCATCACATTCACATTTCTCGTGATTAAAACAATGTTTCCCAATTTGGTTTGGACTCCCTCTCTTTCTCTCTCTCCCACACACACACACACACACACACACGCGCGCGCGCGCACTTCCTCCAATTAAAACATCAGACCATTTCACTATTAGGAAGGCAGAAATGTGTACACAGCTGATAGGAGCGTCTGGAAGTTTGTCTCCCATAAAACTTCGGGAGAAGTCGGTAATTGTCCCTCCTCTCCTCTCTCAATATTTACAACGCCACCAATGCATGACAGCACTTTTTCTCCTCAAGCGTCAGTTTGGGCTTGGTTGATGTAGAGTTTTATGGTATTCAAAATGGCACAAGACATAGTGGGTCCTTAATCAAACGCTACAGAAAAGCAATTCTCCCCAAGGTGACCTGTGCTGCTTTGCACCAGGAAACAGTAATGAGCGTTTTAAAGCCAAAGCAGGAGAGGACAGGTAACCCCCGTTCATCGCTACGGGGATTTATCCATCAGAGACGCAGAACAATACGCGTCTCAGGGCGGAGAGAGAGAGAGAGAGAGAGAGAGAGGGGTTAAAAGAGAGACGGAAAGACAGACAGAGAGAGAGAGAGAAAGAAAGAAACTAAGAAAGAAAGCCAAAAAAGTCAAGAAAGTAAAAAAGAAACAAAGACAAAAAAAAAATGGATTCGGTTACGGATTTAGTGACCGCGTCCCCATCCTGAGATGGATCTGCCCGACTTAATACAATCGTTTCTCTCCTGAATTCAACACTTTGTACTTTTCTGTGTTCCATTCATACTCGGCTGACGGCAAAAACACAAAAACTCTCCAAGTGAAATGAGCTCGAGGTTGTTTACCGAGTAAACACGGTGAATCTCCTGTCGTTAAGAAAGATCGTCGTTAGTTAGCCGAGAAATAACCCGATCACGCCGTGCTGCCTTCCAGCCCGCTTTGATGGATACAACGCCGCCGCCGCCGCCGAGACGCCCATGCAATCATCATCGGGGGAGCACTTTCCCACATAGCAGAGGAACACGCCGCGGAATGTTTGGGATCCATTCGTCTCTCTCTCTCCCCCTTCTTCCTGAAACATTATTGAATAAATGCTACAGGAACCTTGGCACAGATGACACATTGCCGTCTACAAAGCCGGGCCTTAATTGAAGCCTATTTATCATCTGGGATGCTGCCGATGGAGAGGAGACGTGGAGGTAAGCAAACCACCACCAAAGCGTGCAATTAAAGCGGCTCGCAACTTTTACAGCAACAGTGGCACATTTTTATTCATGAAATGGGTCTTTTTATGCACACGTGTACCATTTTATGAAGTGCACCTGCACAATCCAATCCATCCACGGATACCCAGCCCTGTAACGGACCCCACAGTCCTTATGTTGACGTGACATCACCGAGCATCGGTCCCATGACCTTAAATCGAACTGCTATGCGATCTTTTAAACGCCACCTTAACGCGATCAGTCTTCGTCTGGCGTCCTTTGGTCATGTAGCGGTCGTATAGGTGTGATAACAGCAGGGTGCTGAACACACACTCCCACACTTCCACGCAAAATGCAACCGTCGCTGACATTCTCAAACAAATCAACGTGATAATGTTCCGCTGAAAAGCCCGTACGTGGAGGACTAAAAACAATAATCAGGTAACATTTTGCACGCACTTAGCACTTCAAAGGGTAATTCAGCACGTCGACGACAGCTGTAGCTTTTATTCTTTTAGCTTCTTTCAGGAGTACCCACGGAGCTGAAATCGGTTTTCCTTCCCTCTCTTACGAACAAGCGTCTCACAATTACTTCTTTCTGAGTGTTTATGTACCTCTCTGTTTTTCTTTTACTGCGGATGCGAGACAAATTGTCTCTTTTTGTTGCTTTTTCTGCCGTTTCTAACCTCACCCGTCTACGTCACTGAACGGTGATGGTGGTGTCACGTCACACTGGACGGCCTGCGTTATGTTCATGGGAATGTCAGGTCAGACACAACGTAGGAAATCCATCAGTTCAATGACTTTAACGACAGAACCAGCATGGAAACTTTGGGTTCATTTGGAGAACCGTTCAGACTTTAATCACTCACTTTGTCCAACTAAAAAACGTGGTTAGGGTCAAAATTGTCCAGATTATCTGGGCTGTGAATGGACACGTACCTGCTGATGACAGGTTGTCACCATAATGGAAGACAAATCAAAAGCAGACCCTCAATTTCGACTGAAAAATAGAGATTTTAACGACCTTTAGCTCTGTTATTGACACATTTGTTGCTATTTTATCTGTGAGTACGACTACATTAACGCGTCCTGGTGAGGAGCGACAATGCATGTTAACATACGAAGACTCGCAGCGGTGGAGCGAACGTGTTTCCGGTCGACTACAACATACGTGTGTGTGTGTGTGTGTCGGCTCCTTCAGGTCAGCTGCGATGCGTCTGCATAACCGCGTGTGTGCACATAAGTATTCCAGCGGAGTACGCGGGGTGACATCGCGCTGGAGTGTAATTAATCAGGCTCGCCAGGTAGCACATCAATCACCGCTGTCAGTGACTCTCACACACACACACACACACACACACACACACACAAACACAGATGAAACAGCCATATCTCAAGCATATTCATCATATTTCAGAAGCTTCCTATGAACAGGGGAGAACAGCAGTGCAGGGAATGGATACACCTGTCCCAGCACCGTGTGCAGTACACATAAATTAGAGACACCACCAAGACAACAAACAGCAGAAGGTGCAAAGGAAGCTCTCTATCAGACTGTCACCTGCTCTCTCTCTCTTCATCATTTGGCTGTACCCAGTCAGAGGAGACATTTTGTAATTTTTCCATCGACCGTTCAACCGATGCAGAAATCGCACAAAGCCCAAACAGGAGCCAAACGTGGCGGCGATCTTCTCTCACTTCTCGTCTCGGAGGTCGGTACCAAACTAAATTTTCACTCGGATTCAGCCCCTCTTTCCACGGGGGGATCGTATCATAAATCATTCCCAGTTGTTCCAAGCTGCTCCTGCTTCCAGAGCCAGGCTGAATCCCCAGATCAAGGCCCGCTGGTCTCTCCCTTCCACGGAGCCTTGGCCACGTACCAGTGCACGGATTGGCTCAAGCATCGAACCGCAGTAAACAAAACGGCAAAGACAAAGGC
>OMNV01010535.1:17472-29159 GCA_900303265.1 Brotula barbata | reverse complement strand
CAATCTAACGATTTAATAAGTTTTAGTGTATTTACGAGACCCACAAAAACAAGAAAATGAATTCTCATCAGATTGCCTCTCTCTCTTGAACGCGTAGGGAGGGGCACATCCAACAGGGAGGAGACCGTGGGTCGGATCCAGAATACGTTGGAGGGATTATATCCCATCAAGCTTGGGAACATCTTGGGATCCCTGCCAGGAAGAGCACTAGAACGTGGCCAGGCAGAGGCCGAGCACGGATAGTGGTGGACAACGGATGGACGGATATTTGGACATACCGTTAGACATGGTCTCCAGATTGTTCATCTTCATCGCTAATCTTTTTGTGTCCTGTCCACTGATGTTAAATGATTTAGAGGAGGAGACTGATCAGGACATATTATGGCTGGATGATATAAATAAACCATAATATATGTCTTCCTTTAATAGATCGTATATGTTTAATAGACGATGTTGCTTAATGTATATCGTTTGGCACATTTTCACGACGTGCATTAAAAATATACTCCATCGAGGAAGAGGTGAAAATTATTTATGCGTTAAACTGACATACTGGGATGTTCCTGATTTTAAGCAGCTGATCCATTATCTCAGGCGTTGTTGGAAAGAGTCGCCGCGGTTACCGAAAGCTGCTCGACGCTCCATTACAGCCTGAAATGAAACTTCCTGCGGTAAAGCGCACGGGGTACCGATGCTGATGCAAACGATCAAACCGAGAGAAACATCCTTCTTTTGTTCAAACCGGGGCTACAATTACATTTGGAAAGGAAAAGTCCTGCCTGTCTTACCCTGGAGGTTATGTGATGTAGTGCACCCGCCTGTTTCCAGTCATTCCAGCAGAGTCATTTGAATACATTACTTTGATAGCTGTACTCGAGTGGTTGGGGTCACCTGCCGGATAAGATAAGACAGGCATCTCCTCTTCTGAAACCAATCTACAAATACATTATTTTTTCTTTAATGTCCCTCGATGTCTCTTGTCCTGTTTAACATTTCTCTTCGGGCACGATAATGTCTTTTGCGTCCGCAGCGTACTAACGAGAGCACGTGTAATCATATCACTGTCAAAATGCTTCTGTTTTTCCGTGGGCTGGACGATCTTACAGCAGATTGAGAATAATGACAAGATATCTCATATGAATGACTACACAAACATGGACGTACTACCGATCACTCACTGGGAACTCTTCAGTATCTCTAGAAGCAAGTGGTTCAGTGTCTATGTGTATATATGAGAGGATGACTAAAAACAAAAGATACAAGATGTCCAGAACAGTTTTCTAAAGCTGATCATTAATAATTTTAGACAACAGTTCAGTCTGACTGTTGTACCGTATGTTGTTGTTGCCGTTGGTAACGTGGTTGGCCATACATTACCACGAGAAAGACTACTTTGCTAAAAAAGTAACTACATTATAGATGGCAATGAACCAGGATCGATGGGAGAAACAAACTACATCGGACAATACAAACACCGCTCGAGTGAGGTTCGCTCGCTCGCTTTGGCTGATTCATGATTATTTCATCTCTTCGATATTTAGAACCCCGATCTGGTGATTTGTAATGAAGAGTGGCTGTCACTGATCGTGCCCGATTGACTGAAACACCCAAGTAACAGGAAGTAAAGCCGCCAAAAAGGAAGGAAGGCATTTCAGCGTCACTCCAATTATGTCTTTTTTAGTAGAAATATAATTGTTTCAGCTCTGTGAGTCATGTTTTGAAGAAGATGATACGTCTGATGACTGACACTGCGTTTGGCTGGCTCGTCTTTGTGATTATTCTTCACACAGCTCCTCGGGGGAAGCAGGGCGTCTTAGAGAAGTCGGTGTTCTTTAACGGACGTGAAATGTGTGTTCAGCCCTTTTCATTCATTCTCTTTTCTACCATTTGTTGATTTACCCACAGGATTTTTTAAAAACTCAATTCATCTGTTCCATCTTCTTTTGCTGTCCTCCCTATTCTACTGTGTTTTCTTATCTATGTTAATGTCCAAAGGCGGAACTACTGAGCTTGTGTATATTATATCTAAGTGATCATCGTTGGCCTGCCCAGGTGTTCTTTATTCATAGCCCTCTTCAGCCAGGCATAGATAGGCAAACACTCATTTACATACAAATATCAAAATCCAGTGTGCTGGAGTGCTGACACCCATATTAACATGCAACCCACATACACAAACAGGCAGAAAATCAGCACAACCCACAAACCCACACTCGGCAATTGCAGAGGGTGAAAAACAATCTCCTGGGTTAGCGCGCATAAATAAATGGACTGAGAAGGTGGGTTATTATATCTCTTGTTGTGGGGGTACGGTAACGTAAGAGACATAATGAAGGCTATTTGGAAAAAAAAAATAAACTGCATTCTTTCCAATATAGAAATCCTTCAAAATGGGAACTTCGTATGAGAGCAATGAGGTAGGTAAAGGCTGACAGTGTTTGATGGACTGGGCTGATGCATTGCCCCTCCCCCTCAGTCAGAAAACAACACAGTCCCAAATAAAATTTAAAAAAAAAACATGCACTGTGCAATAAGAGGATCAGGAACCTCCACTAAGACTACGCCAAGCTTTAAATTGTAATTTGTATCAAAATACAATTGCCATGTCACCTATGAGAAAACTGTCGTAGTATTTTGTTGCTGGGAGTTTTGCACTAATTTTGGTTGCAGCTACCCCTACGACCTGTCGTAGCTTATGATGCATTATGAATTCTAATCTAGTATAGCATCTTGGATTTATGATAGCAAAATGGGAAAATGTACCCACGAGAGGAGCCATACATCAGTTGGTACAGCATGTGGTTGTTTGTTTGTTTGTACTCCACCTAACAAGGTTGTTCCCAGTTTGGAGCCCGATAACGAAGCTGTAAGCCGTCTAGAATAGAACAGAACAGTTTCTGCAGGTTTCCGAAAGTTATATTTCAGACTTTGTAAGACCTATTTAATGCAACTCAGAATGAAATTTAAGACCAACAAAACCAGTTTGTGTCTTTGTTGACGTCCGTAAAAGGAGCCAATCCAAATCTGGCAATGTAGGACGGTTTTCTTCTGTACCACACAAAGGCGCTGATGTTTTGGAGTCGTGCAACGCAGCTCGCAAAAGTTCTCTGACTCCTCGGTTCGATTTTTAGGAATGCTGCTTTGTCACATCGTGCACTGTGGTGGAGCCTAATGTTGGGGATGCGTTGATGCGGTGCTAACACACGGGTTTCGGAGCACTGCGTGGGACAGACCTGAAAAATGTCAGACGTTTCTTGATGAGTTTTCAGGGCTGCTTTGTGCTTCTCGCGCCGCAAGTGGGATTCCACAGGTTTGATTCCCATTCTGCCAGAGTTTAAACATCTCGTGCCTTAAACAGGTTTCAACCACATCGCAAAATTAGGGCAACCAACCGGTTTCTGTCAAGCTAGCACGCTCCCAAAAATCTGCTAGCTTTGTTAGCTACCTGAAACTGATGTCCTCCCTGCAGGTTTCAATGTGACGTTTAAAATACAAAACACTAAATCTCTACATTCCTTTCAGCATGGATTGAACCGAAAGATGGATGTAAGAATGAGGCCTTTTTGTTTGTTTGCTACTTGAATACATCACATACACACACAAACAAACAAACACACCGTAGCACAGATGCACAGTTACCATCTGGCACAACTGGTGTCTCAGCTGGATTTATTCTCCAGCTCCAGTCTTCAGCGGCTCCTCCTCGTTTGCATCCTCCTTTCAAGTTTTAATAAGATAACTTTCGCCATTTCCCTCGCTCGCCTTATTTATTTTTTTCCTATTATATTTAATCTCCGCCGTTGGGCGCCGTTCAGCCGGTCAAGAGAGACGGAATGAAGAAGAAAGAGAAAGTAAAAGAGGGAGAGGGGAGCAGCGATCCCTGTCCAGAGCACATTAATGGAGTCCAATCTGTGAACACACTGTGGTCGCGTACCCTACGGTGATCCGCCTGTCTGCGACACGGAGGAACACATAATAAGCGAACAGCTCTGCTGGTGGAGTGGAGCAGCCCGACGCCTTTGAAACACTTCAGCTGTAAAGACATGAAAGGCAGGCGGCTTGTTTCGTATTCTTTTGTACCATCAAATGCTTTGTATCTTTAAAGGTGGCAACTTTGCCTGAATTGAACAGGAAGGAACGCCGGTCGTTAATCGCGACCTTTCGTTCAAAGTGCTCTTAGATGGGAGAAACGATTGATTCTGTTGCAAATTATGATTTCCGAGAAAAGATTCCTGAATGGTGATGATGAAATACTGACAATTTTATACAGACACATTCTAGATGTTTTGGGTATTGGTGCTTTTAGGCCTAATGGAGCACAGCGGCTGCTTCGACTAAGCTAAGCTAATGATCCTAACGTTAGCCAACACATGCTAGGAGCAAGCAGAGCTCGACATTTTTGTAAGAATTGACGGGACTGGACGGTTCACCCCAGGCCAGCCAGATTCCCACACGGTACATCATGATGATGAATGAAGTTGTTGTAGCGGACAAAGAGGATCTGCGGGTTTATATTCCTATAAGGCAAATATTGACAAACTCTGTGTGGGGCTGGGCTGGACACCGACACAGAGTCCTTGAGCTCGGTTCAGAATGTATTACCGTGCACGGTGCGGAAGAAAGTTTTCATTAACAAACTGAATTGCTCGCTGTAATTTCGAGCACATTTGCCCGTAGATTCATTATTCCATCCTACTTGTCACAGGGATAGCATGCTAACTAGCCTCGATGCCTCTCTCGCTCCCTCCCTGTTTCATACACCTGCTTCCCACTGTGCCGCTTACCTCGTAAACACTTACGGCAGAGTTTGGTGAAGCCCCGACTTCATTTGTAACCTTGAATTACTCTTTCATTTTTATTCAGTTTGCTTATAATTCATATTTTTTATTAGTTTCGTTTAATGAATTTCAAACTATGCTCCAATTGTTGCACGACCAGTTTCACAAGTTGTACAAATATCAGTCAAAACATTTAGATGCTGACGTTAAATGCTATTATATTAAGATACAATTTCAGTTAACTTTTCTACACAAGATTGATTGATTTTAAGAAATAAACAGAGTAAAAAAAATAGCACAATATCGAACTATAACTTATGATAAAATCTGTAATGAAAGAATTACAGTAAGTTACTTACGGTCATCTAAATACTGTTGTAGTATTTCAGTATCAGGAGGTCTCTGGAAATGACCATCCTAATTAAAACAGTTTGTTATCATAGAAAACCATAAATAACAAATACTCAGCTGATGAGAGGAGCGATCTGAGGCTGCTGCGCTGAGGTCCATCACCCAGACTGTTGCTCCTGAGTTATGACTTCCAGTGTAACTTTATCTGATATCTCTGACTGTACCATATCCAGCCTGATAAATGTCAGTTTGTGCTATGAATGCCTGGTGCGCCGTAACGCCACGAGCTGTAAAATATGCAGGCAGAAATGTGTCACTGATTTGTCATCTATCTGCGGCGGTTTATAGACGAGGGGCTATAAATATTTTAGCGCGATTGGCTCATGATATGTCTTTCGTCTGCGATGGCCCGAAAATCTTAAAGTCTGTATGAGCCTATATATTATTAATTCCTGCGTAGCGGTACGGATGAGCTATGAAAAGGACAACACTGAATTCTCACTGCTCATTTTTCAGCAATTATCGGTACGAAATTAGTATTTGACTGTCCAACCCTTCAACATGAGCCCCAACTTCAGCGTCTTGTGCAAAAATATGCAAAAATATTCTCCATTTGAAGAGCCCATGCATGTATCTGAAAATACGAGTCATCAGCCATGATTCATAATTCCAATCAGCATTTCGGGAGACATTTTACTTTCCTTTCCCCGACTGATGAGTAATGGCTGTGCAAACACGCGCGGTCTGAATGCGTCCGCGCTAATGCACGAAAGCTTTGGTGGATTTATGAGCCAACGTTTGAGACGAATCCACTCCGAGAAACTAATAAGAGATAACTACCTTCATCCTCTGTACCTAATTGGGGCTCAGATGTTGTCAAGTCTCTCAGCACATCACACGTGCCTGATAAAAGAAAGTCATGTTCCTATTTAATTATTCTGCTTATGTTCTGCATGTGTAGCCGTCAATTAAAGCACTTGAAAGCAGACTCTTGCCCTTTGGAGCCCTTGGAGCCTTTGGAGCCTTTGGTCCTTTGGTCACTCGTTTCAGACTTTGAGCGTAACGCCGTACACACGGTCTCATAACCTCACATTTCTGCTCCAGTTTGAGATTGCCCGCACTTCCCAGAATGCCTTTCAACAATCTGCACTCAACATCTCTGAGCTTGTTGCATTCGGTGCAGAGGTGTGACGAGCGGCGACAGAACGTTGCAGCTTTTTGGTCACGTCGAAACGTATCAGCTCCACCCGTGCATAATTGGCTACTTGGGTATTTATCAGTGAGGGAAGTACAAAATATAGGGACAAAAAGGGAAGGAGGTCGAGGAGAACCGGAGATTCTCTGCTCCCAAATTTCAGCTGATATCGCAGATTACACGGGTGGCTGCAGCAGGCGTCCGTGTGGATTTCACAGCACAGTAAACAATGTTGCCTGTTGTTCTTATCACATATTAATCTGTTTCAGCTGACTTTCTTACCCAGAGAGGCGTACAGTGAAAGATGGGGATGATGGGATCCTGCGCAGACAGCGAGCAGATATTCAGGTTCGGGCTTTCAGGAAAATTTGTCACAAGTCAGATAAAACCACAGGCTTAGCTCGTCACTCGGCACTCTGATCTTAACTTGAAAATAAATAGAAAACTGTGTTTTGTTAACACACGTGATGAGAAACTTGTATCATTTTTATTTGTGGTGCAAAATGGAAAGGTTCCGCTATTGGAGTCTAAATAGATTTTATGTATAAACACTCCCTTTATATACACACACACACAAAAAGCCACGTGATGCTGCTCGGACCGCCAATATTTGCTATTTGTCAAAAGCCAATATTTGCCGTATTAATATAAAGCGCATAAGTCAGAGTTAACCTTAAGCTTAATGTGCATATTTACAGAGGCGGCGGCTTTTTTGTGCGTGTACAATGATCTATATTTAGTTAGAAAGCCCTTGACCGATTTTATTACCCGTACATGGCGGCGTGGGTTTCCTGACGTACTGTATGTATTTGTGTGTGTATCAATGGGCGTCTGAGTGTGTGTGTGTGAATGCATTACAGTGGTGTATAGGGGCATTTGACAGAATACAGATCACAGAGTAAGAATATTAAAGATAAAGAAAGAGAGGCCAGGCTACCAAACCTACCGCCCACACACTCACGCACACGCACACACACACACACACACGTACGCACTATCTGGATAAATGCCCACAAGCATCAGCAGCGTACAAGGGATGTTTTTCAAAGATATTTTTCCTCTTAAAACCTCCAGTTAGGTGTTTTCAGATGGCACGGTGTATATTTTACAGAACTCCTTCACGTTTGAGGCTTTTAGTGGCTGATTTCATTACGTTCAGCAAAATGGAAATGTTCATCACTGTTCATTCGGTGCTTTTATGCGTCGTCTCTGAAACTTCTTCATGTTCGCTTATCACAACCCAGACGCTTCCTCTGTCTCCGAACCATTTGAAAGCACGTGGGATTTGACGTAAGGCACCCCCGCCCCCGCCCGCCTCTATTATTGCAGCGTAAAAAGGCGCGGTGAAAGATGAAAAGGATGAAAGGGAAAAAGGGCCATATGTTATGTCAGAGTGGAAGAAAAGGAGGGAAGATGACAGCAGTGGCAGGAGAGTTGGGAGAGCAGCAGCAGCCATTTCTCAAACAAAGTCTCTGCTGCCTTGTTTGGGAGGGAAAGGTAAAGTCAAAAATCGTTCACCAAAATCTCATTTCTACGCTGACAGACAGCATTAATCTGAAGTGAAACCCGCGTCCTTGGAGGTTCGATCTCTGCCTTCATTTATTCCAGCAGTGAGTCTAATCTTTCTTTGGGAAATCCGTTTAGTTAATTCAGGCCTGGGTTAAATCTAATTTTAATCTGTGTCTGAGAAAGTCAATTTGACTTAATGCTGTTCAAAAGGGCCCCTTAGTCGAGATGCTGGCCGGATCCCTGAGCTCATAGAGGATTCACAGATGCGATGAAAAGCTCCATGAGTCTGGATGATACATCTTTAAGTTATGACGCTTTCGCTGAAGGGAACAAGAGCTCTGATCGTACACTACCTTCAACGATGGAGGAGAAACGATGAGGTTACTAATGAAGCTGATGGTTTAGGTGATGTAGAGGACAAACGCTGTACAAGTGGCAGCTACACTCTGTACTGTTTTTAGGGAGATAATCGGGGCTGGAGAGATTTTTTGTTAAAAAGGTAAACTATGAATGTCTGTGGCAGCTCTCTCACCGCGTTATACACGAAACTCCAGACCAGAGTCTAGACCAGCTCAAACTGAATCATGTATCCCAGTTAACCAGTAAAATAGAATTACACTCAAATAAACTGTGGGGTTCCTGATAAGAAATACAGACCGTTTACAGGAGGAAATTCATTTTATTCCAACAAAAAAGTGCATAGGGCTGCTAATTTTATTCATGATTTTCAAAATAAAACTTGACACGGCGCGTGTGTTTCACTACTTGTTGCTGGGAACGAATCGAAACAAGATTCCTGCATTTCATTGGCTCGCGGGCGGGTGGTGCGACATTACTGGGCGGGCCTACGACCACGCACACGTGTTCATTAGACGAGGAGGGAGGGCACTGTTCTGAAGTGGGAGATGAATTTGACTCATTTTCTTCACAATGTGCATAAACAGTCATAAAAATGTGAGTAAATAGGCCATGTTGAATTTATAATGGTTTATAAACAGTATTTACATGTGTTTATCCTCCTAAATGGAATCACAGGACACACTCCTACTCCTACAAATGGAATTAACTCTAAGTTGCAGACGTTGGACGAAATGCACCAAAGTATTGTTAAATTTGTGTAAGCTGTTAGATGTTGTGGTTTGCGGGCCACCTGAGACCGGAACGGTGACAGGAGAAACAACTCAACGTTAACTGCAGAGATCCAAGCTTCTCGGTTTCTGCAATATGAGACAACAACCAATGAAAGTGTCACAGATCATCACAGGTCCCAACACATCACATGTCTTAGGGCGACGAAGAACATTCACGAGGTCTGAAATCAGAGGTGCCCCGGTTTGTTCTGAGTCAGGGAGGAGGTCCACGTATCACATCCACACCAAAGAAGGAGAAACGATGAGTTGGATTAAGAATTTGAAGGTTTCATTTTCTACTTCCTGTCTCTGACTGACAGATGTAAACCGCCGGAGCCAAACATCAACATACATATCAATGAAATATGTGCTCGTATCAAGACGTAATGCGGGAAGTCTTCCAAAATCACAGAACTACCCATGACATTTAACATTCTTCCATGGAGTGATGCTCTCCTTGAACAACTTTTGGTGGTATTTATCAGAATACGGCGGAAAGGATTGTGTGGGAGGGAATCATTTCTCTTGCTGACCTCTGCGTGCTTGCTACCACAAACCTCAAAGGGTGAATACTAAATATTTTTGCCGCAGGCGAAGCTCTACACATCCACATCCTCCAAAGCCCATTTGCAGCCTCTTCTCCCCCATTTCCTTCACACGACACTGCTGCTAACTGTAAAGCACACACAGCAGGATTTCAGCCCCCGAGATGCGTGTGGAGATGTAGCCAAACGTGCCCGCGGACGACTTTTCATCTTATTCACAGCTTTAACATTTACTGTACGAGGGTGAGTCAATATGTCTGGCCTCACTCCAGAACCTAAGCAGGACGCTCCATCTTGGACGTTTGTCGCATTTTACCGGGCAGCATGGGGTTGTGACAGAGTGCCGACGTCCCTGCAGGGACTCGGGACGCCGCTTTGTCTCTGCCTAAAGGTTCACAGGGAGGGCGTGTTCCGGCAGCCAAACCAAATAAATCACCCCGTATCGGTTTTGGCTCTTCGTAGATGGTCGGGACGAACGTAAGCGCGCTCGTCTGAAAAGGTCAGCGGTGCAAATGCTGTGGCCGCGGGGACACGTCTCAGACATCCGTGCGACACGTCCTCCTCCAACCCTGAAGACCCCGAGATCGCGAGTTACATCACGGCTCACCACCACTGCCGCATCAGTGTGTACAGAGAGCCGGTGTGGGTGTGAATTTACACTCGGTCGGAGCAGGATGTTCGGCAAAATTATTCACAAATGCCAACCGCGGCATCAACAGCTTCTGCGGTCTCCATAAAGGAGGACCTCTGTGTAGCAAATGTGTGGTGCTGCAAAACATATGACAAAGTGAACAAAAGGCAGAAAGACTCCGCAGGCAGAAGGAGCAAAGGTTTAGTTGAGCTCAGTCTGCAGGAACAAATCACAAATCCACAGCAAAGCCGGATCAAGTGGATTCGCCTCAATTCTTTCCCCAATGTGTTCCTTCTACAGAGGGTCTAAACTTTCTACCAACCTCAACAAAGTTCAAGAATTAGAAGCAGGCTTAGCTCATCCTGAAGACCAATTTACCAACTCTTTACACCCGACGAGTGCTGGCTGAACATTTTCATACCCTGTCAAGAGGCTCTGAATAACCATGACCAGAGGCCAAGGACTGAAGAGCGTGTGCAAAGTGTGTGAGGGTAAAAGATGAAAAAAAAAAAGGTGCTCTTAACCTCATATTCTTCCTTCGTCAAGCTCAGGATGAGGTGAGAACATCAACAATGTGAACCGGAGCAACATAACCAGCGACAGCAGCTCCGATCTGCTTTGATATGGAAAGAGGATGAAATAAATGCCAGGACCAGGACGGAGAGAAGAGGATGATACAAGATGTACAAGAGGAGGAAAAAGGGAATCAAGGAGGAGAAGAAGATGACCTAAGACCGTGCAACTATCTCCTCTGCATCTCAATCACGCAGCCGCATGAATATCAAAGCAGAAACTCTTGATGGACAACTGGGATAAAGCGAGCGAGATTGAAGGAGGTCTCTGAGGTAATGATGAGCCAGGAGAGGAGCAAAATTATTGCAGACGCATCTCTTTGCAAAGATCAAGAGAGAAGGAGCGGAAGGCTTAAGACGAGCAACCTTCTGACCGTTTCGCCAAATGTGTATAAATGCAAATGAAACCCAGGGCGCGGCGTGCACACGTGCGGCTCCCCCGTGTTCCGTTTTACGATTTCCCCGACGCAGAAAGGCGTTAAGGACGTAACACACACGCGTTATACTGCAGGAAAAAAAAGATGCTTTTCAACAGTTGGTCCGAAGTTATTGAGAAATGATGTTGTTGTCATAGCGCCACCATCAGGTTGACTCATGTTTCATTTTTTGCTTGAGTGATCCCTGCATGTGTCCACAGATTCTGCGTACAAAGACTCATTCATTCATAAGATCAGGCACTTTATGAGGAATAAGCCACGCCCACTCAACTTTGGCATCAAATCATTGTTTGCGATAATAGACCCATAATTGGTAGGAGGATGTTCAAAAAATGCATTGGAAAAAAAAATGAAAATAGTAGAAAATAGTGAGTGGCCCTTAAAGAATTTAGATTCTGTGCCTTAAAGTTCATTATAATGGTAATTACAGACGCACCATCAAGCTGACCTGTGCCAAAATGGAGTCACATAACCTTCAAAAGGCAGCAGAAATCTCTGAATGACTGCAAGCACTTTAATTGCACATAAAAAACAAAAAC
>OMNV01010500.1:0-14282 GCA_900303265.1 Brotula barbata | reverse complement strand
TCTCTCTCAGTCTCTCACAGGAAAAAACGAGTGTCCCAATTAAAACACCACTTCAACAACAAAGGGTTGAAGATGTCCTTTTATCCTGAATATTCTACTTATTTTCTCAGCTCTTTGACTTTGTTAACATTTTATCGTGTTTTTTAACTGTCTCTCTTCAGACGGTTTACGTTTGTCTCATATATTTTACTACTCGTGCCTCTCACACATAAATTGCAACACACCATGAAAACACCACTTTACAACTCTTCACACAAGTTGCAGCACATGATGATGATGATGATGATGGATGCAAGCGCTGATTTGATTGAAAATATGCTAAAAAGCGTTCACTTCCTTTTACTTTTCCTTGTTCTAATTCATATTGTAGAGCATTGGTCATAACTTTATGTTCTCCCAGAGTGCAGACCACAATGAGCTGAGTGGCCTGGGTTTGTTTCCGGCCTGGGCTCTTTGCTGCGCGTCATCCCTTCTCTCCATCTTGTCCTTCTCTCTCTCCTATCCCATCTGTCCTATCCAATAAAGCAGATTTGCCTAAAAGAAAGAAAACTAGAAGAATAACATTCAGTCAAACTTACATCAACTCCATTTTGGATTTATGGTAGATTTTGCCTCCAATAGATGAATGAGGGGATTTGTAGCCTCTTTTGGGCCATAAGTTATTAGTGATAAATGGGGCCAAGATAAGGAAAGCACTGAGGATAGGTGCTGGAGTATTCATGCATTAGGGCAAACATGTATGTACCGTATGTGTGTGTGTGAGTGCATTTTACAGAAACATTATTCTTGGATTTTTTTTCTTTGGCTCATGTTTCTATGAAAAAAAAAATCTAAGTCAGGAAGAATCATTTCCTTCTCTCTGTTCTGTCCTTGTCTTTTTTTTTTTGGCTTAGCCTTGATTAATGATTCTAACATGTGGATTCACTATACAGTATCAAAGCTCGGTGCAGCTGTTCTTTATGTTCCATTGATCCACAGTGTGTAAGAAAGAAGTATCTCGTTTAATTATATTAGAATATAGAACAATAGATCTGTGGTTTGGGGTTTTCTGAGCTCACTTATTGTCCAGCCAACAAGCCAGCAGACCACATCGCTTTGAAGATGGAGACTGATAACAAACTGAGCTTTCTGAGCTGAGGTGAACTGTGGCTCCAACTCCACAAGAAAAGGTTTAGAAAATTGAAGGTGTAATTTAAGACAGATGACGCCTTTCATAAATGACTTATTTTCCTCGGTTTATTCTCAGCATTTCAAATGTGGGGGATTCCTCACTTGGACTTAATGAATTAAAAGGAATTTTTAAAGCTGATTAAAGTGTATTTTTCATACTTTTTTTGCTTTGTATTTTGTATGGGTATAAAGAAAAAGGAATATTGTCTTGTGATCCTACATCAACCTGCTCTAACCTTCACATACCTGCCACGTGGATGGGGATCTGAAAAACTATACACTAGCGCTATCTAGTGGTGACTACAAAATCAAACAACTCAGGTCTACATAGGGAGAGTCTGTTTTCAAAGTAGTTACTGTTTATTTGAAAATTAATTTCATTTCAGACTGAAACGAGTGAGCAGTGTTGAATGATCCGACATCATCGCTGTTTTATGGAGCGTGTGTGAAGGACACACACATAGGTTTAAAATCTACACCAGTCTACTCTTAATATAATTGTATATTGGTTTATTTGAAAATAAGTTACGATGCAGTTTTTGAACTTTTTAAAGTAGCAATGCGTGAATTATGCGTATAATTATGTCAGCTGTCGATAATTTAAAATTTCAGGTGTTTGCCATTCTTATAAAGACAAAATAGTAGTTTGAAGTCTAAACCTCATTAGACATAAAGACATTAGTCATGGTCATGTACATTTGGTATTGTTTTGGAAAACTTATATTTTACAGTAATTTGGACTGGCATGCTCAATTCAATACAATCAATACTGATCATGTTCAGATCTCGCTTGCTCTGTGTGTACGTGTGTGTGTGTGAGAGAGCTGGGGGGATGTGGATCATAAACTGAACTAATCCTTATCCCTTTATGTCCTTCGACAATTTAACCTCCAGAAAGTTTGAGCATAAGCATCACCTAACAAAGTCGGATTCTTATGATGATATTTATTCACCCAAAGTATAAAAGTACAAAAGTCTGTACATAAGTATAATTTGAAGACAGGCAGGTACAGAGAGAGAGAGAGAGCGAGATAGGACAGGATATGAGGGAGGGAGGAGCTAACAGGTGAGTTAGTTTGAGCAAACATCCGACAAGTGTTTGAACAAACTGTAGCAGCTGGAGAATGGAGCTAGATGAGAAGAATCAAGGGGGGAAAACCAACAGGGCCTTTGAGTCGGAGGTAAGATACACAGATGGACACAGATGTTGCTGTTGCCTGTACATTTTTAGGGCATTTGAAGTGAGAATAAATTCACGTCAGCTCGTGTCTTTAGGACTACATGATGTATGTCAGCGGTTTGAAGCCATTTGGTAAGAGATAAAATACTTCATTTGCATCTTATCTTTTCTTTTTGTCGAGATAAGATTTACTTTGCGTCCAATTTTGCTTAAACCGTTTTAGTGAGACAAGCTGAAAGTTAAACTGTGTCGGCTCTGCATGAGGAGTTTAGTTTGCAGTTGTTCTCCCATTTAGAGTGCAAACAAGCTATATGTTAACTACTATTCCTCTACACACACAGCCTTTGGTAAACAAATTCCCCACTGTAATGATCTTAAAGCCCTGTGTGTTGTGTTGTGTGAACATGTGAAACAGGATCAATATCAGACATACAGTGGTGATGATGATGATGATGATGCTTCTGAAGTTGCGCAGAATGGTAACAAAAAGAAAACCCAGCAGAATGATTGGAATAAAAGGTAGATTTAGCCACACATAAAATGCTAATGTCCCTGTTTTTTATTATCTGAACCACTTCCTTTTTCATTTGGTGTGTAATACTCATATCCATTCTCTTTGTGTAACCGACTCTGACTTCCAAGAATCCTGGAGGACAAATTGGAGACTTGCCAGAAGTATTTGGAAGATCACAAGGAGCAGATCAGGCTAATTTGCCTCTTGGTTTTAGCAGCAGGTAAGATTTCTAGTCGGGCAGCTTTGTTGAACGGTAGCTCGAGGCAGAAACACAGCTGGTTTGGGTGTTGGTGATATAACCAGACGAAGGCCAGACTACGAGACATGGGTGTTAGGGCCAAACGTGAGATTAAAACAAAAAGGTTGAAAAAACAAGCAGAGGAGGACACACAAGCTGCAGGATACACACTCCAGGAATGGGATTAAATTCACAGGTCAGCAAACAGGCTGCAGAGAAGGAATCCAGCAAGCAGGCTGAGGTAACAAAGAGGCCAGGATAGCTCCAAATTATTTTTCATTAATAATGGCATTTCTGTGAGGATGCCAATAATTTCAAAGAAAGGAATACACTGCACTTTGTAGCTGCTTCTTCTTTTCTTGTGGAATTGATGCAGAGCAGCAACAAATGAAATGTTGGCACTCAGACTTGTGAGCTGTAACTAAAATTTGTTCTTTATTCATTCCAGGCTTGGTTGCCATAGTGATTACAGCATGTGTCCTGAACTTTCAACGTGCTCTGGGACTGTTGGTGATCTCCCTGATTGTCGTATTCTTCCTGGTCTGGGACTGCATGATGGAGCGCTACGGTAGCCTGATTTGGGATGAGCTGCATCCTGTCAGAGAGCTGTTCAACAGAAACTGGTTCTGGATGAGATGGTGAGAGAGGAGACACTGATCAGATACAACACCATGGTTTAGCCTCTGGACATCCCCTGCCCCTCTCTCTCTCTCTCTCTCTCCCTCTCTTTTTCTCTCTCCCTCCCTCTCTCTCTCTCCCTCCTTCTCTCTGTCTCTCTCTCTCTCTCTCCCTCTTCAGGGCGACGTACGTTGTCCTGTTGATTGGCGTTGTGTTATGGCTCATTCTGGACACAGCCAAGCGGGGGAATAGACAGCTCATGTCCTTCAGTGGATTGCTCGTCCTGATCTTCATGCTGCTGCTGTTCTCCAAACATCCATTCAGGGTGAGGAATGAACCTGCTAATGTGTACATGCACACACAAACACACTGTAACAGAACATTTCCGTATTTCTATAATTTTGTATTTATTTTGAAGTTTTGAGACACAAAACAAGTCAAGATCATTAACCTGAACTGTGTGTGTGTGTGTGTGTGTTGCAGTGGTCATTGCGAACGTTACTATGGGGCATTGGGCTACAGGTTGTCTTTGGTCTACTCATCCTCAGAACCAGAGCTGGTTATGTTGGAGTGGAATGGCTTGGTGCAAAAGTGGAGGTATATATTCACACACACACACACACACACACACACACACACACACTCGTACCTTTTACAGTTGGTCATGACGTGGTGGAATGACCTTTACCTATTTTTTAACCATTTTAAATCTCCTGCACACAGACTTTTATAACGTACACAGACGTCGGCTCTAAGTTTGTGTTTGGTGACAACTACAAAGATCACTTCTTCATCTTCAAGGTATCACACTCGTCATCATTTTGTAAGGATACATAAGTTGATGATGATGATGATGATGATGATGATATTGATGATGATGGTGGGCTGTCTCTGCAGGCGATGCCTATTGTGATTTTTCTAAGCTCCTTCATCTCCATACTCTATCACCTGGGCTTCATGACTTGGCTCATTTGTAAGGTGAGGAATCAGAACAATAAAACTACGGCACAAAATGAACAATAGGAGAAATTTATACAAAATTTAAAACGCTTTGGCTCAGCGATTCAATGATTTTCCTTTGATTGACTTTTCTTCACAGCTTGGCTTCATAATGCAAATAACAATGGGAACATCTCCTGTGGAATCAATGGCTGCTGCTGGAAATATATTCTTGGGACAAGTAAGAGACACTTTGGACAAGCGGAAGAGTAAACAACAGCCAGAAGATCACAGGTTCAGAATGATAAATTCATGAAATTTAAATCAATCTCCCTCTTATCCTCTCTTACAGACAGAATCGCCTCTTTTGATCCGTCCGTACATCAGTAAGCTAACTCGCTCTGAGATGCACGCTGTGATGACAGGTGGATTTGCCGGCATCGCTGGTACAGTCATGGGAACCTTCATCTTCTTCGGGGTGAGGCAGATGATGCAGAGGAGGAGAGGTGTTCTCAATATCACAAATGGTTTTTGTCAGCACACAAATTGGGCACATGGATGATGAAACTTTCCTGCAAGGACACCAGGATTCCTTCCTTTATGTCAGTAATTATTATAAAAGCAGTGCTAGCGAGAAAGACAGGAAGTTGGATGATAGAAGGAAAAACAGCTGCCACGTAATATCTAAATATAAATTCAAACATATGTGACCAAATTTGAATTCCTGTGTCTCTCAGTAGTCACTCTGGGCCTAAATGGTCTGACTGAGTACTGAGAGTGACCATTTGGATTTGGAACTGGACTTGTGAGTGTGTGAAGTGATTGATGGAGCGCTCGCCTCTCTTCAGATTGAGGCGTCACACTTGTTGACAGCATCCGTGATGTCGGCTCCAGCCTCCCTGGCCGTTGCCAAGATGGCCTGGCCTGAAACTGAGACCCCCTGTGAAATAACCGGTCATGAACTGAAAAAGGACAACCGGTAGGCGAAAACAACACACACACAAACACACACACACACACAGACAGAAAATACAAACATATCAGCTACTTTGTCACCCGTTTTGTCTACAAGGTTTGACAATTATTTCCCTCTCGCTAATTTCTGCCGTCCTCGCTACCTCTATCCTGATGTTGACGTTCACCTGTTCTCACATCCATCCATCCATCCATCCATCCATCCATTCATTCATTCATTCATTCACTCATCCATCCATCCATCCATCCATCCATCCATTCATTCATTCATTCACTCATTCATTCATTCATTGATTTATTCATTCATTCCAGTCCCCAAGTGTGGATAATTGTACTCTTTTGTTACACATTAGAACAGTTTGAGTGAAAATAATTTAGGTAATGTAATGGAAAAGTGTGCACCTCAGCCACATTGTGAATATACATGAATACGAACAACACGGCATCATTTTACATAAAAGAGAAGAGGGCGGAGTGTTATTTGATCATTCAGACGAGTCTTGTGTGTCCCCAGAGACAGCAGCAACGTGTTGGAGGCAGCGTCCCACGGTGCCTCCTCAGCTGTGATTTTGGTGGCCAACATTGTTGTCAACATCATCGCATTCCTGGCACTGCTGACGTTTTGCAATGCCGTCCTCTCCTGGCTGGGTGGGATGTTAGACTGCCCACAGCTCACCCTGACGGTAAACAACACGGTAACACACACCAAATCCAAAACACATAAATATCTCGAAACATTCACCAACATGCACGCTCTCCGCCTCCGTTTTTCCTCCTCTGCCCCCTTCAGCTCATCTGCTCCTACCTGTTCATGCCCCTGTCCTTCCTCATGGGCGTGTCTTGGGAAGACAGTTTCCTTGTGGGGGAGCTGCTTGGCTTGAAGACTTTCCTCAATGAGTTCATAGCCTATCAGAAGCTGGCGCAGCTGATTAAACTGCGGAAAGCCGGAGCGCCATGCTACGTGAACAACGTGAAACAGTATCTTTCTGTGAGTCTCTTAAAATAGAAGCAAATTGAAGAGGAAGATTTATAAATTGTATAATGAAGCAGTTTCTGTAAAAATATTACAGAGGGTTTTTTAAGACAATGCAAAATCTGAACCTTTACACATGATAAATGTCTGCTTGTGTTCATTCATGTCAAGTTTCAAGTCAGGTTTATTTGTATAACCCAATGACGTATACAACTCCTGCAGCAGCCCGAGGGAATCTACAACATTTCTGTAAAGAAGTGCTGTGAATTCCTCAGGCTTCCACCTTTTTACATAACTTTTGTAAACATCCACTGATTGGTTCATGCAAAACAAAACTAAGATACAGAATAACAATCAGAGAGCAGAGAGAGGGAGAAAGAGAGAGAGTACAACAAATAATACAACAATAAGTAAAATCCTTGCATATTAATAAGGACAACAATATAAATCCTAATCCAGCAGTGGATGTCAAGACCACAGTGAGAAAAGAGTTTATTTAATCCAAGATATATACTGTTTAAACTGGATCAATACGCAATTTAGGAATTCTCACTCAATAATTACTCTGAAATGTGTTGCCCCCTTTGTTCAGGTCCACTCCGAAACCATTGCAACCTACGCCCTGTGTGGATTTTCCAATATTGCCTCCCTTGGGATTTCGATCGGAGCCATGAGTGAGTGACGCCTCACAGATTGTTAGCAAAGCTGAGCTGAAATGCCAAACAGACAAATAACAGAATAACGGAAGCTTATTGTAGTGCATTTGGGAAAATAGGCTAGTATAGAGTTCAGTTTTTCTGTGTAAGGAGCTGATGCGTGCGTTGACGTTTAATTTGGTCTTTTTGCTTCAGCTTGGGACTCAAAGTCAAACTTTCAAGCTAGTCTGGAAAATTTCAGAACGGTGACTTGAATGTTTCCCTGATGATTAATGGTGGTACATGGGGGGTCTCAAAAGTATTTCCTGAAGTCATTTTATTACTGCATGTTTTTTACATAAATGTGCTTTGTGTGCAGCGGCCTTGGCTCCTGACAGACAGACTGACGTCGCCAACTGTGCCCTCCGCTCGCTGATCTCGGGCTGCATCTCCAACTTCATGAATGCATGCATTGCAGGTGATCTGTCATTTTCCTTTCACACTAATTATATTTTTTTTGTCAATGTGGTGTAATGTTTTCGCAATGTGTACTATTTTTTTGTTGGATGTTTTAAGCATCACATAAAAAAAAAAGATCAAATTCAGATTTGTTCGTTATTATTATGCTACAGAGCAAATGCATGAACTGCACAGAAAGTCAGCAGCTCCTCATTCATGTACAGTATGAATATGTAATAATCCTTTGGAATATTCTGTGGATTTGCAGGTATTCTGTATGTGCCTGAACTTCACTGCCCGGATTACCTAAACACAGCATTCAACAGTACCAACGTGGTGAACAGCACACTCGTCACTTGCTGCACACAACTATACAAAAGGTGTGTCTTCGCATGCTTCCGAAAAAATGTCTGACCCACCATGTGCGTGTGCTGTTATCTAACAAATGAATGAATACAGTTGACGTAAAATGGATATTATTCGACACAGTATGTGGATATGTGTGTTTTATGTTGCATGTCTTGTTTGCAGTGTGACAGTGTTTGAACCGTGGAACGCCACGGTCGAGGGAGGATTCACTCTCAGCAGTCTGCAGGGCTGCTGCACGGTTACAACTCCTACACACTTCAACTGTAGCCTGGTGCTCTGAGTCAGTCTCACACGGTGAAAACCAAAAAAAAAAAAAATCTGTTGTGTAAATATTGTTCACCTTTGTTAAAAGTCTTGTCAGTGTGTGTGTGTGTGTGTGTGTGTGCGCAAAAGCAAAAACAAAAACATGAAAAGTGAAGTAATGAAACCACGTGCAAATGTACGCGTGTTGCTGTGAATATTTAGCTTGGAAATTTTCCTCACACTCTTCTAAACAGAGGCCCTACGTGACATTTATTTAACTGGAATAGTCATTTTAAAAATCTGTAAAAGTAAAAGTCTGAAGGATTTTCACGCTTTAAATTAACTTTCACTTTCTGATCAATTGTTCATCGTGTCTACGTGCATTATTCACTCACAATCTATACAAAATCCTCCATAAAGACAAAGGGAAAACTAAATTTTATAAACTTTTGAGCTCAGAGACAGGATAGTGTTGAAAAAGAGATCAGCTGTCAACAAGAGCCCAGGATGTCATTTTCTGATACACACATATTTATAGATGGGAAATTGTTTAAACTTGTCATAAACTTGTCAAAAAATTAAAACAGCTTTTAATGAAAATTTTGTTTTTATATAAGGACACATTGTATATTTTTATTTATATCACATGCAAAAAGTACCGACAGTTAGTTACAGTGACACATTTTCACCACAGGATGTCACTGTTGTCTTCAAGTTTTCAGTCCAGCGTTTGTAGTACGTCTGTCACGTCCTTTCTCAGATTTACTCATAAAACAAGTGGGACCGTCTTCATAAACACAGCTTGCTTGTTTTTAAGTCTACGGAAAAATCCAAAGAAACCAAAATTTTTAGAATTCATCCTGTGAAAATCTGTATGAAATGAGCCAGAGTAAAGAGAAATTTAAGGGGAATCAGAATCAGATCTTTTTTTTTTCTTCAAAATTCCTTATGTTAACATTGAAAGTGTCTTCACTCTATTTTTGTGGCTCTGCGATTAGGAAAATAAAAGCTATAAAGTATTATACAGGACAATACAAAATAGAAATATACGTGTTAGGAACACGCTAACAAGTAGGGATTACTAAAATGTTTTTTTTCTATCATAGATGTAGAAATGTAGTGTTTTATAATAACTTCTGTGATGTACCTGATTATTCATGCATTACTGGTGTTAGACGGCTCGTTATATTTGTCACTGGTCCTAATTAAGTGTGAATTGTTGCCTTAATGTGGATTCAGTTACTTCCTCAGACACTTACTTATTTGCCTCGATGACAGTGATTGTCTAAGTCACGGACTCATTAACACTGATAGCTTCACACTCTCCGTCAAACCAAGACAATAAGATTACAGTACGGCGCTGTGAAGTTGGTGACTTTTAACATCTGTAAGTGTGCAACAGGCAGACAGTCACAAAGATGACAAATGACAGTCTCTTCATTAAATTCTCTACCAGGGAAAGGTCAGACGGCTGCCTCTCAGCAGGCCGAGGTTGCATTCATTGGCATGTGTGAATTTCACTTTCCCGCAGAGAGAGAGCATTAGATTCAACAAGTGCTGTAGAAATATGATGTCCTCCATCAGATAGTGCAGAGATCATTTTCATCAGGACTGGAGCTGTTAGATCAAGCGAGTTAAGGCTCACATCAGAGCGCGCTGGAAACTTCTGTGGTAGTTTACAATGTATTTTAACGTCGCTTTTTATTTACAATTAATGCAAAGCTCATCTAATTGGCTAACGTTAATTCCACCTAACGGATTTGCCAAATAAATGTGTCCCTTGCAAATTATCCGCGTACATTTAGATCACAGAAAGGATCAAACTTCCTTGACATGTACACAGTCGACCGTGTAATTAATTTACTTCAAGCTGCAGTCACAAAATATTCAAACCGCTTGCGAAATCACATCTTGGTATTTTTTATTATTATAAACAAGTGCTGCTACTGAGAGAGGGATCGAATAAGAGGGAGGTGGAGGGAGAAATATGAAAGATGGAGGGGTTAAAACAGGGAGACGAAGACGAGGGTAAATATTGGAAGGCTTAGATGGTTGGATATGAGATTGTCATGTAGCACCACTCCAACAGAAGGAGAGGGGGATGAAGAGGAGGAGAGAGAAACTGATGGATGGAGATGAAGTCATCATCCACCACCACCACTCCAAAGCGCACACAAAGCAAGAGGAGCGGAGGGAGGCCACAGGGATTGAAGCAGATGAATAGAGGAATGACAGAAAACACATTGATTGAAACAGTGGAAGCATTCACAGAGGCACTTGGAATACTGATTATAAAGAACACGGAATAGGGATCAGAAAGGAACAAAATGACAGAGGGGTACAGAGTGCTGGAAATGGAGAGGGGGAGTGTTGATTATAGTGTTGCAAGCATCGAAAAATACAATCAAATATAGTTAAAAAAACAGGAAACAGAGGGGTGGATGATGGATGGATAGATAGATAAACAGACTGACAGATAGATAGATAGATAGATAGATAGATAGATAGATAGATAGATAGATAGATAGATAGATAGATAGATAGATAGATAGATAGAAATAAGCTGGAGCTTCAGTTACTCGTTGACAAATAATTACTTGGATGTGTTTGGCACAGGATGAGGAGTTGAACAGGAGAATCCCTGACAGCTGTGCAAAGACAGAAAAACTAATTTGTTCTATTTCACGAGAAAATTATGTGTTTGTCGCAGTGCTTTACGCTTTATGTGTGTTTTTATGAGGAAAACAAGTGTTACCTTAAATTCAGTCCATGTAACGACAAACTCTAACAGCAAATAGAACAAAATTACAGGAATTACTGCGGAGGGAAGTTTAATTGCCCCCTGTGCTTTAATGTTCGTAACATTTTGAACTCTTTGGCCACCGTGCCGATGCCATTCTCCACCTGGCCACCAGGGGTCAACCCGGAGATTCTTGCATCAGCACAGTCACCTGACTCACACATCTGTTATCGCCTGACTCACATCTGTTTCCACTCTACTCTTATTAGAGCGTGTTATTAGAGCCTGCGCCTCGCTCTGATGTCGGGTTTGTCTTGGTCGGCTAAGTTGGCGATGGAATTCCGACTCTGCCGCTCGTTTGTACTTTTCCCTCTAGAAGGTGGATTTTCCAACATTTGAGTTGCTCCTTGCTGTCATTCTGAGATTTCCGATGCGAGGATGGAGTGAATTCCGAGGCTTAAATCACTGCTCGGTAACAGTTCTACCGGTGATAAATCTGTGATCCTTTTTACTGGACTTGGTTTTCTTTCCGGGCCCAACCCAGCCCTGCATTCAGGAGAGCTCGGCCATTGAAGGGTCAAGAGATTTTCCTGTTTGTTGAGAGAAACAAACAACCTCTCTCCCACTCCTTCCTGGTAGCTTCTGAGAAACCCTCTACCGTGCAACTGTTTTATGACTAAACGTGTGTTAAGTCGCGTTTGCCACTCATCCTATGTGCTTTTACCCCTACTGTGAACGCCCAGGCAGACACACACAACCATGCCCCAGCATAACACACCAGCCTGCTTGAACTTGTTGATCCATGCATGCTGTCTATTTCTCTCCTCCAGTCGCAAAACACACACAAACGCACGCAAAATTCCCCGCAGACCACTCAGGGAGTCTGGCTGGGACAGAGATGGACACATGCTGGGATTAAAGTAACTGTGTGTGTGTGCTCCACATCTCTCTCTGTTTCTCTTTATCGTTTGCTTCTTTCTCTTACCATAGACACCCTCCAGTCGAAAACTTGAATATCTCAAATGTATTCTGCACACAGCCATCTGAGAGCGGTTTGTGTACAGCCAATTATGGGTTTGTGATAGGAACTGTGTGAGTTTGTGTTTCCCTGTCCCTCCATTTTGAATCTGTATTTCTTGGCTACTTGCTATCCATTTTTTTTCATGTAACCCTGACTACCAAAGTCCTCATTACTCTAATTTAGAGAACATGCCTATCCCCTAATGGGGCCCAAAGAATATCAA
Source organism: Brotula barbata (assembly GCA_900303265.1). Classification (NCBI taxonomy): domain Eukaryota; kingdom Metazoa; phylum Chordata; class Actinopteri; order Ophidiiformes; family Ophidiidae; genus Brotula; species Brotula barbata. The sequence continues at coordinate 1,985 of OMNV01010500.1, read as the reverse complement.
GTGCTGCTTAATTCTTTAATTGTGAATCTTTATTCAGCCATCACATTTATGCTATCCTTCCACTGGCCCTTCTCCCCATCTCTCCATCAATTCAGATTCCATTTACTTTCCCTCCACAAACAGCTAGATGGCTCCAACCTTTTGCTTGAGTGGAAGAGGAGAAAGATGTGCTTTTTAAAAGCATATCAAAGCCCTTCTGCTCCATGCAGTCCGTTGTTCCGGGCATCCAACAAGTGTTTACATGTTTTTCTGATGTTCATGCTCGACTGAATGCGTACTTCTTTAACCCCATTGTTCACCGAATTACTGAAATCTCCATGGCGACGGGGGAAGCAGAGAACAGGTGGAGGGCCCTAAAGCAAACATTGTAAAATATTTTCATTTGATAATAAGATGAAAGTTGAGATAAAGCCAATGCAGTCTTCATATGGTATATCTTCCATATACTTCAGGCACACACACACACACACAAATGGCCACAGCCATTCTTGAAGGGCTGTGGGTTTGTATGTTTCAATTGCAGCCTCTCATTTCTCCCTCCTTGCTGCTTCATCATCCATGTCTCCTTCCTCCTTGTTGTCTGCTTTGATCTTTGCAGAAATCGTATAACTTAAAAAAAAACTCCTGCATCTTATATATAAATGTATATATTTTATTGTTTAGGTTGGTGGTTGGGACGATGTACATGCTCCCTGTAAGTGGTCACCTTTACTGCACGATGCTAACATGCCTAACATGCCTTAATGTTATATCACTTAAACGTGTATTTAAAATGACATCTGTCTTGTAATTTCCCTGTTCTTCCTTTGCTCTTTCGGTCCATCCTTGTAACATCTCCTAATAGTTGCCTCCCCCCTCTCCTCTGCTGCCCTCCCCCGTCTCTCGTGCACTCCTTTCTCCCCATCAACTGTTGTTACACTCATCAAATTGGATTTCAGAGTAAGGGCCATCTCAGCTGTGAAACCTGCGGCGTTAAGATGGACATTCAAGACACCCTAATGTACAGCGATAACTTAAAGGATGAGAAAGACATTTAAAAAAAATAAAAGGTACAATAGCTTTTGCAAAGTTACACATCTTTAATGAATAACTCAGAGGTTTGCAAGCATGAGAGATTTCTGATGCCCCAGATTTGAGAAAAAAAAAAACCAGATTCTTCCTTAACCTTTGTTTTTGAAGGAAACAGGAACTGAGTGTGTGACCACTACTCCTCATGTTGACTTGGAATAAATTATGCCCCTGGACACAAGATTAAATCCTTAAACATTATGAGGAACTTAATAAAACACAATTAGGCAGTGGTGGCGTCAATAGAGAAACAAACCTGGTTAGAGAGCAAAACATTTGCAAGGGCGTGATAATGCATTCTAAATGATAAGCAACAGTTAGCCAACTGGACCATTTCTGATCAAGTCCATTAATACGACATGATCACGTCCCCACAGACATCCATGTCTTGTTTCTTGTGTGTGTGAGCGTGCATAAATGAATTACAAATTGAATTTATAAATGTGGCAGTATAACCTTGTTCTTCCACTGAATGCTATAGATTGTAACAGCGTTGTGTGTGTGTGTTATTCTGTCTGTTATCTATTTTAACATAGAACTGAATAAACTGGACCTAATGCAAATAAATAAAAAAATAAGTGTCTAGTTTCCAAAAATAGTATGTATGTTTAAGTTATAGCTACTTTGGCATTGAGGCAGACATTTATCATAGGTGGAAAATATGGGGAGAGAGAGATAAAACAAAATCTGGAATAAGGAAAAGGAAAGAAGAGGTAGAGGCAAGAGAGGAAATGAGAGGACTGACTGAATGACATCTTGAGGGTAATGGCTGAATGACAGCCTGTAACAATATGCCCTACAGACTTTAACACTGAATACTGTCTCCTGGTCACCAAACAGGCTTTCAATCTGTGTGTGTGTGTGTGTGTGTGTGTGTGTGTGTGTGTGTGTGTGTGTTTGAGTGTGTGTTTGCCTCT
>OMNV01010495.1:6804-70611 GCA_900303265.1 Brotula barbata | reverse complement strand
CAAAGGAAGACGAGCCTTCCTCCTCTGAAACAGGAAATAACACTTTCCACACTCTCGGGTTAGTAAAAGTCTTCTGTCTTTAGCTTTTTCATCCTCGTTCTGACAGTAAAAGATGATGATGATGTGTGTGCGTGTGTGTGTGTGTGTGTGTGTGTGTGTGTGTGAAACCTCTGTTTCTTGTGTAAGCCGATGATTTGTTTTGTTTTTAATTCATTAAATACCGCATAAAATTCCTAATTTCTAAGTCATGCATACAGTTTTATTGCAGCTACTATAGCTTACACACACACACACACACACACAGATAACGGCACAGTCTCCGGGTGCCTGGTTGGGAATGTGTGAGCGTACCCGTGACTGCTCTGCCCTTGACTTGTATCCATTCATCCAAGCGTGCTGGATGGTTTAGTTAATTAAGCTTAATCTACCCCCAGAGACAGATATGAGTGCTGTTACGGTGGCCCACTGAGCTGTCCCCATCCACACTTCTCTGGACCCCCCATGGAGCCATCAGGACCGCGCTATTCAACCACGCTCAAGTACACTGACAGGGCTCGGAGGAAACACATTATACCTAATAGACTTAGAGTGGTTGGACAAAAAAAGGTTCTTGAAATCTGTTAATTACTCGAAAAATACAGTAAATAAGAGAAGTCAGCATTTAATCCTGTCTGAACAGATTTTTTTTTTTTGGTCAGCCGGTCTTCCTCCTTTCCCTGTTGTTTTCATTTTGATTACTCACATTGCAGTAATTATGCAATCCTTCCTTGCTGCTTTGTCATATTATGTAACAGATTACTCCGTGGCATCTTCCTCTTTTTAATCACGGCCGAATATCTCTTCGTGTCCTCAAAATTCATACGTTCATACGGAGGTCATCAATCGTTCTTTAACAGAATGCCATCAGGCAATGTGTGAACAGTATCATATGAAATGGTGCGAAACAGTTATTCCTAAACTTCCTAGAGTCACCCTCAATGCTGATGCAGCAGAATGGGATGATGCTAAAAGTTACAAGACAGAAGAGGCTGATCTGGACGAAAAGACCAACGGGCGGCGTGATTAAGCCTTCCGAATATTTTGTAACATTGGGGTCATTTTTGCATCATCATCATCATCTCTGCTCTCCGCATTTGAAACGCTTGCAGCAGCATGATGCAGGACTCGTGAAGTCATGGTTGTGCGGAACCTGTTACAGACTGATAGACAGACAGATAAATCGACAGATAGATATTGAGTATATATATCATATATATAAAAGTTGAATTTCTGCATTTCTGAGAGTTGCATACAAATAAAGGTTGCTGTTATTATTTTATTATTATTATGTTCATAAGTTACAGGGGCTGGTAAAGCAATACAAATCAGGACATTTACACACTAATTGTTTTTTTCCCCCACTCATCTCACATTCTATTAACATGGCATTTTTTGAAAAAAATTCATAGACATAAACACTTTTTGGCTAAACTAACCACTTCCTTCATGAAAGTCCACACATTTACAACTCGAATCAACACGTCGCTTACAGGGGTCGACATTGTCAACCGACATCTATTTCGATTCCAACTCCAAGAAATCCTTTGTATCGGCCGCATTCTGAAAAACATTCGAGGAGCCGTGACGATGGCGTTTCAAACTGCTGGTGCTCCTGCTCCTCCACTTTGTCCTCCTCTTGATGTCCTCGCAACGTAGAAGACGCAGCAGGTGCCTTCGCAGCTTTTGTGAAAGCATATACAACAAAGGGTTCATGCAGCAGTGACAGTAAGCCAGGAAACGACAAATCTCAATGGTCAGAACCAAACGCTGATATGAGGCACAGTCTTCGGGGATCTCAGTGAGGCTGAGGACCAACATCAGTATATGATAGGGGCCCCAGCACACAAAGAAGGCCAAAACAATGCACAACACCACCACTACGGTCCTGAGCTTTCTTCTGTTGGAGGTGCGCATGACCGTGATGAGGATGGCAGAATAGCAGACAACAATGATGGCAAACGGGAGGAAGAAAAGCAACGACACTTGGAGATAGTAAGCCAGATGAAAAGAGGTGCCAGACGTATCGCAGGTGAAATAGTCGTCATTGTTGTACGCCTCCACGTTCATCCCCTCGTACACGGACGCAGCAATGCTGATGATCCAGGCGGCTGCGCAGGCTCCTATGGCCCACCTCCTCCTCCACACACTGGTGCTCAACTGGACCTTCACCACCAGCGTCATGAAGCGGTCCACTGTTATGGCAGTCAGTATAATGATGCTACTGTACAAACCCACGAAGTACGCCGCAGTCAGAAATTTGCAGGCAAAGTCGCCGAAGACCCAGTGGGAAACGAAAAAGATGGCCCAGAATGGGAGAGTGAGCGTGAAAACCACATCGGAGCAGGCTAGATTGAGGACAAATATGTTGGTGACATTTCTCATGTCCTCAAAGAAGATAAGAATGTGCAAAAGGAGACCATTCCCGGTGATGCTGATGATGAAGATTAACCAGTAGATTGTGGCTTTAATGGTTCCATTGTCATGTTGATCACAAAAGAATACCAGTTGTTCTCCATGTGGTTCTCCATCGCTGCTCGACACATACACTGAATTATTATCCATGCTAAGATTTCTAGAAGGCAAACACAAAAATGATCATGAAGCTCACTCCTATTTGAAAATGTTAAAGTGAAATTCTAGTCGCTGACTTACCGCTGGTACTGGTTTGTCTATTCCGATGAAATACGGCCAGAGTGTTTGGACACCGAAAACAAATACACATTTTCTGTTCCTCATTTTTGTTTCACAATCAATATGAGACCTTGCACCACAATCTTTACGAAAGAGAAAAGCACATTTGTTATTAGTGAAATATGTCGGCATGGAGGCAGTAATGAGATCCCAGCGACAGCAGTGACTTTTGTTTTATTGTCAGGCATGTAAAAGACACAAATGTAAAAAATAACCATGTAAAAAATACACACAATATACCATCTGCTACTACTCCGATCTTCAATGTGTAAATGTTTAAAAGCAAAATATATATATTAAAAAAAAAAACACATTACATAACTCTAGATTTTTATTTAAATGTACAGACATTCGGAAAAATGATTTATGCGAAAATGTATAATATATAATCAACGAAAGTGAATCACGTCCATTTTTACACAATGTATGTGTTGATTATGCAAACAAAATGAATCACAGGATTATTTGCCGTTTTTTGATTATTACTTTAAGGGCAGTTTGATTGGAAAATACACTTCAGTTTGAGATTCACTTATAGATTAATCATCCCTCTATATTACCATTATCATGTCGCAAACACAAGATGCGTAGAATGATTTTCATCGTCGTAAAACTCGTCTGCATCTGGACGTGGAAACAGAGTGCACCATGGGATTATTTCAGCTACAGTGACAACTCTTCTCCGCTGGTTATTGAGGTGACTGTGAGTCGGCTGCTCCTACTCGGGAACCTGCTGCTGTTCCGGCCCCAGCTCTTCAGCATTCTCTTTAAGTGGTTGTTGAATTTTACCCCGACAAACACATAAAACACGGGGTTCAGGCAGCACTGGGAGAATGCAAAAATCCTGCTGACGTAAAGGGCGTAGTCGAGCGGCGTGCTGTACGTGTCACATATTTGCCTCAGTGTTGCCGAGTCAGCAACTGTTGGGTGCAAGGTGAACAGGGACTGTAGAAATATGACTATGTTGTAAGGCATCCAGCTCACAAAGAAAACAAGCATGAGGGTAAAGATGACCTTCAAAGTTTTGAGTTTTCGTCGGTGGACGGTGGGGCGTAAGAGCGTTACTATGATCTGACTGTAGCAAAAACTAAAAACCAGACATGTCAGAACGAACAGAGCATTTTGTTGGTAGACCGCCCATAAATTCCAGTACGAACTCCCATACCCACAGTGAGTCTGGTTTTGCACTTCGGTGAAGATTAATGCTGGACTGGCGGCGATGCTACTCGCTACCCAAATGATGACAGATGCCAGGACGCTGTAGCCTTCAATGGACACGAAGTCGGACAAAGGGCTAACGACAGCGACATAACGGTGAACAGTCATTATGATGAGCAGGATGCCACTGCTGTAGAAGCCGAGGTCGAAGAGAAAGCTGACTGTTTTGCACGCAGGTTCCCCTAAAGTCCACTCGCGCATGACGTAGTAGGCCCAGAACGGCAGGCCCGCTGTGAAGATGAGATCCGATACAGCCAAGTTTAGGATGAACGTATTGGTGAGGGATTTCAGATTCTCGTATTTGGCCAGAATCACCATGACCATTATGTTGCCAAACAGACTACAGATTATCACCACGGAGAACAGCACTACGCTGAGGAGGCCTCCGAACTGACTGCTGCTTTCGGTGTCGCACATTTCGTCTTCATAATCCTCCGTGTAGTAGCTTGGGTCATATGCGATCCTGACAAAACTGTGTTCGCTTGTAGTCATTTTCCTTTAGTAAACGAAAAAGGTTTTTGTTAAGGCCATCACAATAGAGACAATAGAATTTGAAATATGTATTCTAAATCAGCATTTTGAAATAATCACTCAAGATTCTAAGTGCTTCACTTCTTCATCTGTCAAATTGTAAAACTACAGCTACAACTACAACTACTACTGTAACCACAAACACTACTAATGCACGGTGTCAACTCACAGCAAGAAAGTAGTCTGCCGTTTGTCCATGCTGGGATCTTCTCATAACCTTGCACAAAACAAACGAGTTAGAGGGATGGATGATAATAGAATCACCATAAAACTGCTCAACTTAAATAAGATTTAAAATAAACACAGTGGGTGGATTTTACAGGTATGGGATTGCCTTGATCATGTTTTGTGTCCATAAAAAAGAGACTTTTGAGTCAAAATGAACTCTCTTGTATTTTTGTATTTTTTTATTTAACATTATTTTATATGATTTCATTCTAAAACTCTTTATCACTGATTATTTTCAAAAGCGGGCTACGGAATGTTTGTGCAGGTCAGTCAAGTCTTATACTTTGTGTCAAATAATGCTCTTTTCACGATACTTATTAACCGTGAAGCATTCTGGATACTTCTCTAAAGGATGTAGATGCTCTTTATGGACACACCAGACCTCTCTCACTCATTCCTTTTATTTTTCTATGTCTTCTCGTTAAGGGTAATAAATCATTTCAACATTTCAACAGAATCCAAAACATTACCAGGTTACTAGCTTACTACAAAATTACATATTCAAAATGATTCTAGCCTTTCAATTGAAATAATTATAGTGCCTAGCCCCATGTTTAAATCTATAAGAAATGAAAGATGGGAACATACCTGCTCAACGGTCCCGTGTGTGACTGAGTTAGTTTCAGTGAAAACGCAGCGAATGTGGAATTGTGATTTAACCATTTGTTTGACAACACAATGAATCAGTACATGTTTATAGCTCACAGTTATATTTATTTTACATGGAGAACATAGTTGAGTAGATTTCCTGATACTTTATCATGCCAATTCTGAACTATTATGTTTCATGATGATTTCTAGATCCATAATGTCAAGTTTTTGTGCCTCTGTTGTTCCACACTGTGTACCACCAATATGTAGTATAATACATCACTAGTGTATTTATGTCTATGCGGGGCTTTATTAATAATTTGTAACCAGGTGCATACATGTTATTAGCTCCTGGATGACTTGAATTTCTTTTGGGATTAATAAATTATCTCTCTATCTATCTATCTATCTATCTATCTATCTATCTATCTATCTATCTATCTATCAGATTTGATTTCCCTACCAATATTTCAATATTTTAAGCCAGTGACGACAAAAACAACAAACAATTTCACATCATTAAACAATTAGATTAATTCGTCCGAGGTTTATTAGTAATTTATGCGATTTGTGTCCTCAACCAAACTATGCTAGGAGGGCGCTTCTGTTTGTCCCTCGTGCCTGTCAATCATTGACAGTCCCCGCCCCCACTGGTAGCATGTTTCTTCTGTATTTCCCACAAACGGGGCTCTCAGCAACATTTCCGAAAACAAGTACGTCAGTTATCATGTCACTTATTGCAGGTGTCGTTTCGTAACAACATATCGCGACACAATAATTTAGAATAGTTCTTTCTCAACCGACAGTTACGCAAATTAAACCCGCAAAGTGTCGCTGTGAACAGGTGCCTGTTCTTCCGCTGTCGAGGTCTGTTTACGCGATGTTTGTTTATGTCGCGGTTTGTCGTTGGCAGCAATGAAGTAATCAGTGTCCGGCTCTCTGTGTTTGTGTGTTATAATGACCAGAATGATGACCGTAATGGCTGTAAACAATTGTTTGGTGTCCTGTATTTGTGGGATTTGATGTGACTGCAAACTATCGCCCCAGAGAGTGATGTCATCCACCGGCCGCGTTAGTGCAAATGGTGCACCTGCTGTCTGTTGACACATATTACTGTGTTGCAATGTTAGCTGACAGTCATTCAAACACTTTCTGTGGAATTAAATCTGAATTTGGATGAACGGGAATCAACACTGGAGAGCCGCATGACCGCACCTGAGATGACTGAGATAGCCAAAAAGAGCCAAACTGATTTGGGGCAGTACTATTTTTACATTTAACTGTGTGCTAATGATTTGTCACCATGTTTTCACAGCCTTATTTACCTCTCAAGATTTTTCTCACCCATTTAGCAATCAGATGAAGTGTGTTTCTAATCTGGGAAACGTAAAATAATGTCACTTTCTGTATTTTTAATCCTGAATCATGAAGGATTTGGGTGCCTGGGTTTACATTGATCATTTCCCTGCAATGGCCTCCCCTTCAGTTGGAGATAATCAGCTGCAGAGGATAATCAGAGATCTCCATGGTAACCAAACTATCCACACAAACGACAAACCTCATATACTGTTCATCTTGTTTTTATTCTATTTGTGCTTGAATCCATACTTTAGATATTAGAGAGACCTCTTTGTATTTGTGCACGATAATATTGCTCTCGCCGTTTTGCTCAGATGCTGTGTTAGAACTGAGTAAAGAACACAAAGACTGCGGTGAACCCATAACTGACGACAGTGCCAACCTGCACAAGTTCTTCTATAAACTAGAATACTTGCTTCAGGTATGCTACCTTACCTGCCCGTTTACTCTACAGTGTCCATCATTCTTTGCCAAACATCAGACCTGTGTTCTGTTTCTTTTTGAGGTTGCACTAATGTGTATTGAATTTCTTTCCAGTTTGACCAGAAAGAGAAGACAACCTTTCTTGGCCAGAGGAAAGACTACTGGGATTATTTCTGTGACTGCCTGATTAAGATCAAAGGAGCTAATGATGGCATCCGCTTTGTTAAGTCCATCCCTGAGGTAATCCTTGTCTGTAACACGCACACACACAAACGCTGCTCCACCGACACACAAATACACTCTTAACAGTACAGGCAAATACCTAATCCTCTGCACAGTGAGGTAACACATTGCTGGTAGTTATCATGCTATAATATTCGGTTAAGAGCGTCTCTTCAGTTTCTTCATCACATTGTCTCTGGGCTAATTGTACTGGTGAGCTTCTGATTGTAATATTTCTGTTACATTCAGTCTTCCTGTGTGTCTGGTACTAAAGTTTTTATTCTTTTTCTCTTGATATGAACATTTCTTTAGTGCTGTTACACTGATTTACAAATACATTGCTTTCTTTAGCTTTTGCTTGGCCTGACATTCAGAAATCATGTACAACAAATCTGAGACGACAAATGTGCGGTGAGTTTAGTCAGGGTCCTGGTTATGATGGTGCTTTAAGGTCGTGGTGCTTTTACGTGTTCTGCTGTGAGAGAGATGATTACAAAATATGTTCTGCTTTATCTGTTTAACTTCACTTCTATCATTGATATGTGGATGGGACGGTGCTTATTCAGGCGCACAAGATCATGTTGATGTAAGACGTTGATTTGATTTAACGTTGGTTGTAGATCTTCATTCCATAACTGGCAACTTCTAATTCTTTTACTTAGAATATCACTTTTACTTTTTCATGTTTGTTGTTTTCGAGTCCCAGACATAGGGAGTCCCCAGCTGGTGTCCTTATGGTAGATCTTTGATTTTGTCATCTTACCTAAATCCATCCATCTGTCACTGTATTTAAAAGTTTGGGTTTCCAGACATTTAAACTGTTACTATATCATCAAATGCTCTGTGTTGGCACAAATTTAACAAACGTAGATTCACTTTGTGGTCATTTGAAAAGCCTGGCCTTTTATTTTCTTGTTGTTAATGTTGCATTGAAATTACACACATTCAGGGACTTTGATCTACGCTACACACTGGACGAACTATGTGGCAGTGCGGTGACGTCTGTGTTTATATCGGTGTCTGTTCCCTCAGTTGAAGACCTCGCTGGGGAAAGGAAGAGCCTTCATCCGCTACTCACTAGTCCACCAACGTCTTGCTGATACACTACAGCAGTGTCTTATAAATCACAAGGTCACAAGGTGAGGTGGGCACATGAACACGTACATCTCCGTTTTCCTTTAAACACCGGAGTAACCATTTTGTTCTTCTTGCTTCATCGGCCATCCTGTTTACTCAGTTGGAGTAGTGAAAAAAATATTACTCAGTTCCTTGATCTTCCTCCCTTATTTCTGTTTCCAAAGGCGCCAAAGAGCCAAGACATTTTCACTTCCTCAGACAAACCACAAGTGAAATGCCGTTTAACATTTTCTGTTGCATATGAGGGTGTGTTTTTTTTATATGAGTTCTTGCTACACCATCAACAAGAAGTTAAAAATCATTGCAAAGCTTGAAAACAGTCGAAACTCCTATTACAGCATAGTACAGAGTGTGTGTGTATGGTGTAAAAGCCACTTGTGAACATGCATGAGGACAAACTGGCCATTGTGTTTGTTGTGTGTTGATGGACTGAAGCTTTGCAAATAGATTTGATTTGGTTAGAATAGAAAGACAGATTTACAGGGCAATAACAATGAGCTCACAGAATGCAACTAAATGTTTTACACAATAATCCAGTAAAAAATTTCATTTTAGTTGTTATGTAAGCTTAACCAAACATTGCATTTTCAGTTCTGGTTAATTTGCTTGAAAGGTGTGTGTAATATTTCCCCATTTTACAAAGGCCAGCCAGGAATAATACACAACATTCATACACCAAACATATTATCTTGATGATTTGCACCCTAATGCAATTACCCGATGAGTGATTATTCAATATTTTTTCAAATTCTTTCCACACAGCGACTGGTATTATGCCCGTAGTCCATTCCTCAAGTCTCACCTCACTGCTGACATCATCAACTATCTTTACGAGCTCAACCAGATCCACTTTGACGTGGCAGCCAGAGGTTATGATCTCGATGCAGACTGGCCAAGGTTTGCGAGGTAACCTTTCTTCGCAGTTTGTGTACAGTTGGAGAAGGCAAACACGCACGCACACGCACTTGTTTTTCATTGTTAACCATGTGCACGTGGAAAAAAAAACCCAGCGTGCACAGTAACTTAATTGTTCTTCCACCGTCGGGTTGGAAGTGATTTATAAATTGATCTGAGAGACCTAAAGTCATTTGGATTAACACATAATTTCAGCACGTCTAGTCTAAAACTGTGCTGTATGTAGTATTGGGGGGGTTTCACAACCTAAAGTGACACTTAATTATCTGATCATCCTGCACGTTCACAGCTCAGGTGGTTAATTTTTTTTCAAGTTGAGTCTTTGTAAATGTGTGAGTGTGTGAGAGTGGGTGCCTATGGGATGAGAGTGTGGATCGTTAGAACTCATTTCAGCACCTTTGTCAAAAGCGTTTGCTTTCCCATCATTATATTTAGTCTACTGGCAGTGGACACAAACTGCAGCCAAAAAGATTTCCATACATTTCAATTTGTGGAGCCGTGGTGTTGCACTTACTTAGTTTGTACAGATATTTATGAAAATTAGTCTACAGGTGGGCAGTTATTATTCACACACAGATGCAAAAAAATGGTTTATTTAGTGAGGCATTTCCTGTCCACAGTCAGTCTCTTTCATCGTAGAGGTTTCCAGAAATAGGCTTAGTCTAGAAATTGGGTACTGACCTAATTTAGTGTCAATTGGAACTGATTAAATTCAGTGCATTATTATTTTTTTAAATATTACTCTATCCTTTAATTTCATTTTTTATATTATGGGTGTTGTTATTTCCCAATCAAGTGAATACAGGATTTATTAGCTTCTCCTTTATATGTATGTTGAGTCATAATATGTATAATTGTCACATGAAAATGTACGATTTTCTAATGATAATTTTGCATGTTTACAGGCGAACATTAGGCACCAACTCAGCTTCTCTTTGGAGGCCTCCCAGTCGTTGCTCCAGCATCAACAGCCTGGTCAGCAATTATACACACTCGCAGGTACACACAACTCTCTCAAAACGATGTAATAATGGAATGAGTTTATGAAAATGTATATTTAAGCACCTAATCTGAGTTTTGTTGTATTCACTGACCAGGTACAGGAGTTTGTGCCCGTATCGGATCTGGGCCAAAGTATCCTTGGTGAGCTTGGGGAAATCGGGGAATCCTCTCCTTGCAGCATTGCGGAGAACCTCCGCATCGAGCTGGACCAGTCAGAGCTCCGGCAGCAAGAGCTTCTGGGACAGATTGGGGATTTGCGTAAAGAGGCTGCTGAGATGAAATGTGTGGTTAAAGACCTTCAAAGCCAGCTACTAGCAGCTCAGAAGACACATGACAACACTCGATCATCAGATCTCAGAATCATGCACGAAGAAGGTAATCAAAAGCGTGAAGCAATAAACAGTGAACTTCACGACAGACTCACTGCTGCTGAGAACAGGAACATAGAGCTTCTCTCCAAGTTGGACGAAGCTCTCAAGGAAAAGAACCAACAAACAACAGGCAACGTTGACTCAGCCTGGAAAATTCAGGAACTTGTGGACAAACTGAAGGCTGCAGAGGTGGAGAGGATGGAGGCGAAGAGAGAGGCTGATGACAGGACAAGGCATTCTGAACATCTGTCCCAGGAGCTGAAACACAGAGAAGAAGAGTTGAGGAACACAGAGGAAAAGCTGGCAGAAGTAAGATCTGGGGCACAGGACGAACGGGAGGAGGCACTCAAACGATTGGAGGAACTCCAAGGTGCAGTCAGTCGAATACAGGGGGCGCTAACTCTGAAGGAGAAGGAGACAGGGAACCTGCGAGCTCAGCTCCAGAATCTCCAAGCGTCGTTGGAGTGCAGAGAAAGGCAAGCAGAGGAACTGAGGAGGAGACTGCAGGAAGGGACGGAAGACCTAAAGCGGAGATGTAGCATGGACATCAGCCCAAGTGACACACTAGAGAGTCAGCTCCTGGATATGAGAGAAACTCTGGAAAACAAAGAAGAAGAGCTAGCCATTAGTTCAGACAGAGTGAAGCTTTTAGAGGAGAAGTTGGAGAAGCTAAATGTGCAGAGGCAAAGTCTGAACGCTTGCCTCGCTGATAACAAAGACATTTCATGCGATTTAAATGAGAAGGTTGAGAACTACAAATCCCAGTGCAGCAGTCTCATGGAGACAAACGCCAAGCTACTCCAAACTGTCTCAAAGTGTGAGGAGAACATTGCAGAGCTGACTGAGAACAAGGCGGACTTGCTAGACCGGCTCGCTTCTTTGAAAGCTTCCGAGAGGCACTTAAAGGGCAGACTAGAGGCCGCAAATATGGATGTAGCTGACCGAGAGAAAAAGCTTGCGGATGAAAACCTCCATTTGGAGGAGAATGTCCAGAAGGCTCTAATCCAGAAGGAATTATCAGATGCTCAATCAAAGAGGCTTGAGCTCGAAAACATGGATCTCGTCGAGGTTCAGTCATCGCTGAAGAAACAGCTAGCCACAATTGACGCTGACCTGGACTCAGTCACTGCTAAAGCATCTGAGTTGGACGCGAACCTCACAGCATCCCAAAGGAGCCAAGCAGACCTGCAGCAGAAGCTGGAGGAAACTGAGACAAAGCTCAGAGAACAGAGCTTTCAGTACGAGCGTCTTCACACTAGGGCGAGGGAGCTGCATGATGAAAAGGGAGCAGCCGAGAGTAATGAAAAAATGGAGAAGCTCGACGAGAGGCGGAGAGACACCAAAGAAGAAGAAGCCCCCGTCAGGTTGGTGATAGCCGAGGCTCAACTGGACCTCAACCTACTTGATGTACAAAGACTCCAGGAAGAGGTGGTGGCGCTCAGGGCTCAGCTCTTGGCTGCCACCCAGGAGAGAATCAAAGCTCAGGCACTCCATGAAGTGACAGAGGCCTCCAAGGAGGATCTCCGCGTCTTATCAGAACAATTTAAAGCCCAGGTGGAGGAGCTGAACCGCCGGCACGTGGATGAGATTGTTTGTTCTCGGGAGCGAGAGGAGGCTCTTATTCGTGAGCGTGACGGTGAGGCCCAGGCCCGGGCAGGTCTGGCTGCAGAGGTGACCGCTGCGAGACAGGAGCACCATAAGCTCAAGCTGCAATATGAAGCCATGTGCCTGGAGAACAGTGAATCAAGGGAGGCGCTCCACAGAGCCAACACAGAGACGGCAGAACTTGGCGTTCATGTGTGTATGTTAACGGCCGAGTACGAAGAGGCTCGTCTGCGCTGGGAGGGCCTGGCTACGAGGATAGAAGAACTGGAGGAGGAGGCAGTTCAGGAGGAGGAGCAGCAGAACACCTCCACGGAGCAGCTATGCCAGGAGAACCAGCAGCTGCACAGTAAGCTCCGTGAAGAGGAGGGACTGTTAGCCAGTGTGAAGCAGCTGCAAGAAAAGATAAACAAAGCCGAGCACGATTCTCAAAACTTGCAAGAGACGAGCGAGGAGAAGATTCAGGACCTTCATTTCCAGCTCAGCAGCCAAGCCATGAGCCACGTCAAGCAAATCCAGGTCAGGCATTAAAGAATCAGTTAAAACACGTATCTTAGTTCATAAACATAGATTTTACTGTGGTCCATCTTACGTGATAGTTTTGATCTGAATGACGTCATTATATTTGTGCATATTCTCATTCAGAATATGAATAAAGAGCTACAGGATGCAAGATTACATCTGGAGAACGAACAGGAGAAAGCATCCACCCTGGAGACCAAACTCAAGCAGGTAGAGGTAAGAGGACAGAATGATCTTCACACCCACCTCTTAAAAAAAAAAAAAAAGAAAATCGATACTTTGTTTTGTGTGAATATTTCATGTAAAAATCAGAAGTAAGATGTTGGGTACCATTTGCAGGCTGTGAATCAGAGGTATTGTGAGCAGATTGAGGAGAAAAGCATCCAGGTGGCCCAGTCTGAAAGTCTCATCCAAAAGACGGAAGATGAGATAAACCAGCTGAAACAAAAATTATCAAGGTGAGAAGATGTCGGTCTAATCATACTGTACGGTTTCAACCAAATTGAAGATCAGTTAATAAATGTCTTGTGTATTTAGATAGAAGGTTTTTTGGTCTATATGCTTTCACTTTGTAGCTCAAATAGCATTAGCGCAGACCACATAAGAGTCTAACTGGAATCTTTTTTCTATGATTCTGTCTGTTTATATGTTTAGGTCTGAGGAGGGCCAAGCGGCGGCTGAGCAGACGTGTCAGGAGTTGAAGCAAAGCCTACAGAAAGTCGCAGAGGATAAACAGAGAGCAGATCTGAAAACAGCTGCTGAACTTGATGACCTGTACCGCACCAAAGTTAATTTGGAGGAAAGACTAATAGAACTCATCAGGTATTCATTTACGTCCTATTACTCTCAGCTTTACTTTTTGCTGTACTTCTGTTTATTAATTGATTGAATGGTCCATGCCGATGAAATATACTTGGCATGGATGAGACATGATCCTGTAACCATGTCCAGCTTTAATGGATAATCAAACCTGCTCCTCGGTGCCGTCTGCAGGGAGAAAGATGCGCTGTGGCAAAAGACAGACGCCTTAGAGTTCGAGCAGAAACTACGAGATGAGGAGACGGAGAAAGACGTCAACTACTGCCTGGGCTGTCACAATCAGTTCACCTGGATGCTCCGCAAACACACGTGCAGGTCAGATGGATTTCTGTTGAGCTTGGCCGTTTTTCTTTTATTTCTATCCTCTGTTTTTCATATGAAATGCACAGTGCACCCAATGAAATACACAATACAGAGACCCCCCCAAATGTATCATTATGGCAACCAAAATGCTACAGTCAGGTCCATAATTTTCACAATTAAATAACAGAAATATCACTTATAGATGACATAAACACTTGTTCCAGCTTCAATTTGTTCCTTCTTAGGATCACTTTCAAAATGTCAGATATTACAAACACATGGTTAGGCCCATCTGTGCTTGCAAGAGCTGTCACTCTTTACCCCAGTGGAAGAACCCTCCAGTCCTCAGGGACTCATGGCTGCTCATTGCCAAGGAAGAAATTTAAAAAGGTCATTACGGTGTCATGGTCCCTCAATTTTTAACAGTTTTTCCTCCGAATCTCGTTTAATTGTAACAGTGTAACACTGCATCCACCATAGTTCTGTCTCCATCTTACAAGTTACTTCCATCAGTGTTTACTTACTAGTTCTTCCTCCTTGCATTATGGTAATCTACAGTAATGAGTCATTTATCTCCATCTAAATCATAATGTCATGTCTGTTCCCAGACTGTGTGGGCGTCCCTTCTGCTACTACTGCTGCAGCAACACAGTGAGCACCCAGCAGGGCGGCAACACGGAGCGCTGCTGCAGGGAATGTTACAACCAGCACGGCACAGGGGTTGAGCACCACCCAGAGGAGGAGTTGGCGAGCAGCACACCAAACACACTCTTTAGCCGTCTGCAACGGATTAGAGCGGTACCCAGTGTTGCAGGTAAGATCACACACGCAAGCACAATTTAACTCTTACATTACATACTTTTTGGCATATGAAATAAGGATTTAACAGGAATTGCATGTTTTGTAGGAGCAGAAGATGATGAGAAGCTGGATGATGGTGTTTTTGACATCATCACAGATGAGGAAGTCAGTGGGGCGTATGATGATGACACTTTTGCTACTGCTTGCTCTCCTGGACATGGACAGGAGGGGGCAGCACAACTGTATGTATATCATGAATTTATTTACTGGTAATTGAGGCTGTGTAGGTTATGGGGACTACTTATTCAAAAATCTTTCTTCAACATGTTCCCTGACTTGATCCATTTAGGCAATTTAAAACAAATGTTACACAGCAGAATGACATTTTCAAATGGGAAAATAATTTTCATGCATGAAGGTTTCTGTAAGTTGTTTTCTGTGGTAAATACAGCAGCACCAGTGCAGGCGACACCACTTCAGAGGGTACGGATGACCTCAGTGCTTCAGCACAGGATCCTGAGATCTGTCTGCTGATGGCTGGAGAACTCACGTGAGTTTCGTCCGTCGCAGTAAAATCTACAATTTTAACTATTGCACCCATGCTGTATTTGAATGTGAGTGAGTTGACAACTTCGGACTTCTTATCTAAGAAGTCAGTGGGTTACATGTTTCATGAGAAATGGGTGGTGTTAAAACAAAAGTGAGAAGTGCTATATGAGATTGATGCATTGGAAACAAGGCCAGGTCGTCCATATCAGTCTGTGAAATTTCTGTTCCTTTTTCTACAAACCTAAGTAGGGAGAAAGTGCGTCGACCTAGCAAATGCCTGTGGGAAGTTTCACTGTGCAAAGCACTGAATTCTAACTGCAATTTAAATATATTATGAATATCGCCAACTCCGGTTTTCTCCTGTGTTTTAGGCTCTCCGTTCACTTCACGGTGGATGACATCTCAGAGTTTGGGCACAGCTCCCGTGAGCTCTTCATCAAGTCCAGCTGTTTTAGCACGCTCCCCATTACCATTAGCAACCCTGGTCCCACTGTCACCTGGACGTTCACCTCTGAACCTAAGAGTATCTCCTTCAGCGTCGTCTACAGGGAGAATGCCGAGACTGCGATGGAGCAGGCCAAGGTGAGACATCAGCATACAAGCACGTACAAAGGGTACACTTAAGTACACACACACACTCAAGCACATACAATATCTACTTGTGTCATCCCCTGTCTTCTTTTTAGGTCCTGATCCCTCTGACCCGCTGTAACTCCCACAAGGAGACGATCAAGGGGGAACTGAAAGCCAGAAAGTCTGGAGAATACATACTCATCTTTGACAATTCCTTCTCCAGGTCTGTCACACTCTACTTAACTGTTTTCTCATCGTCCAAAAACCTATACGTGCTTTTTTGGCGTAGGCTTTGTTCCTCAAAATCACAAAGGGAGGGGGTGTAAAAGCAACTAAACAGGAATTATTTGTCAGCTCTTATTCTTGTTGAGTTCTTTCCTCTTTCTTGTTAATCAGGTTCATCTCGAAGAAGGTGTTCTATCATCTGAATGTAGAGAAGCCTGTGGTCTACGATGGAAGTGACTGCCCGTGAGAGCTAGAACGGCAGAAACAATCAACCCTGAGTCTCTCTTGGTATCCTCCTCCATATCTCTCTGAAGAAGTATGCCTCAGTCGCAAGATTAATGGACTTGCGCTGCTTTATATATTGCAACAGAAGGAGGTGTATCATTCAGTGTGGCATAAACTCACGGGGTTTATGCTAAGGCAGGTGGGTTGAAGACTGCTGTATCACAGTCATGAAAGGTTATGTTATTTTTATACATCCATTTAGCTGCTTGCTTCTTATGTGTGTTACATAAGATGAATTCTTATCACAAGGGAAAAAATAATAATAATACGCTATACAGGTATGCCCTGTCAATCTAAAAGTTTGATCATAGCAGTTTGAATGTAGCATTCAGGTCGTCAGATTAATTTAGTTCTTGGGTATGTGTTATTTTTATGTTTAAATGTAAAGAATGTTTTGAGTCTGTATAGTCAACATCAACAGATGTAGTCCTTTAATACATCGAGAATACAGAAGATACATGTAACAGGTATTTTGATGTTCATAACTGCTATCTTTAAATAATAGCACAGGATTCCTACAAGGGTCCATTCAGGCCTACAGACCTGGTAAGTGAACGCCAAATATCTCCAGACTGTACAAAAACAATGTTTGACTAAAAATCATCAAACTTAGTCTCACTTTAAAATATACTGTTGCTGATGTTTTCCACAAATCCACCATTTTTAAAATGGGAATAGCTCCGCAGAAACTGACAGAAATGTGTTTGACTAAAATGAAATCCCAATTTATGCAAACAGCCTCTGTCCTGAGTGTGGTTTATTGTATTTGTCTACACTACATACCAGCTTAATCTTATTTTAATAGTTGTGGCAATCATTCTTGTCATTTTTGAGATTTCGCTCACCAGCATGTTAGTACTGTGACAGCTAGGTGGTGACACCACTACACTCCATAGATATATAAGGGATCCAGCTTAATAAACCAAACCTTTCCTTCGGCCCTTCTGAACGCTAACCTCGATTGCTTCACATGCTTTTATTCGATAAACCAAGCGTGTCACGTGGCTTACTCCAAATTGCAGTTGTAAATTAACCCTTATTTGGAGGAATGTAACAAAGTCAAAGCGTTGCTGTGATTCATTGTTTGTGCTCATCTGAGATAAAAACAAAACAAACGTATTTTCACCTTATTAGGAATAATAGCTATCTGATTTAAAATTTTGTTTGGGCTGTTTGGCCTGGCTCAAAAATGAAGGATAATTGGAGAGCTACAACTGTAGAATTTAATTTTTATTCTCATTAGGTCACTTGAAAGGAGGCTTTAAACTGTTACAATGTTTGTTGCTGTTATTTTTCTATGCATGTTAATGCTAATAATGTGTAGATGTGTCTTAACGCAACATATCAATATATGTTTCAATGCTTTAAATATTTATATAAGCAAGAGATACTGTACATCAAGCCTTTATCTTAAATATATTTTGTTGGAATAATGTCGATTGTACACTAAATAAGTAAAAGCCATTTGAGATGATAGTCATACAAAAATGTCTGAAACATGCAGAATCTACAGTTTGTCAAGCAGCAAAGAATATTAATGTCATCATACAGACTTTCTCTTTTGTACCATGTGGAACTTTTCTATGGCTGCGGGAATATAAAATGAACCATTTTCATTCCTTGATACTGAAACAATGCTGTGCTGTTTAACAAAGAATTTAAAAGTTCCAATATGTCTTCCACCATGTTAAAGACATTTGTGTCTTATATTTTTTTAATACAACTGACACGAAGAGGAACATTAGGAACATCACAAATGTGTCTTTATTTATAGAAATCTAAATTAAGAAGATTAATATATTGCCAAATAAAGTGGGAAAGGGATCTGTCTATTTTCTCGTGCTGTATGTGGAATTTTCTATGATAAGGCGTTGCAACATGACTGCTGTATGAAATGCACTTTTGAAAGGGCTGCTTTCTGTATCACATGAGCCTTGGTGCTGATGATGATGATGATGATGGATGGTTTTCTTTTTTCTTTGTTCTTCTAGTATTGTTGTGTGTGTGACTGTAGTATGGGATTGTTGTTTTAATGCTACAATTGCCAGAGGGGAAGTTTGATTTCACTTAATATTATTGCTGACATTGTCTCACAGAAACACAATAGAATGGTCTCGAGATAAATAAATAAGGAGGGCGTGATACATCTCAGCGAGTGCTGGTCAAGGAAGAGTATTATAGTGCAACACACCGGTAACTCATTACCATGCTTGTCTCTGACAGTGTCCGTAAGAAATAATTTGCCTCCATGGTGACGGTAAGAAAAACAAAATAACTGAACCATTAACTCACAATCTGAGTATATCAAATTAGACAAACACAGTGAAATAAACAAAGTGTGATTAATGAAATGACAATGAGGATTATATTCATTACCAATTTTTCTCCTGAGATGCCAACCTGTAACACAATCTAAAACCATATCACCATATCATCAGTAGTTTATGAGCTATTGGAAAATGTTTTTGCTTTTTTTCCATCTGGATGTTTCTGAAATGGCATCATCTTGGCTTTGCAATGGTGGTTTCTGTCTGTTTGAGTGACTCTACATGTGTTTATATATGACCACAGTCAGTTTGTCCACTACATCCAGATAACACCTATTGAGGGATGAAGGCCTGAGTTTTCTGGTCCAAATCTCAATTCTGTATTGATACAGTTTGAATCAATCCTGAATCTGAGTCTGTATAATCACTGAAATGTAATTAATTAACCCCAGATTATGCCCAATCTGGCTACCAAATTTTATGAAAATGTGTCATTTTTTTAATAATCCTGTTGAATGAACCAGTAAACAAACCGTCACAGGCATGAACAACCTCCTTGGTGTCGGTAATAATGGTAAACATCATGGTCATCTGTTGGGATGAAAGGAGGTGTGTGTGTGTGTGCGAGCACGACTGCTTGTAAATCCATGTCTGTTTGTATATTGTTTTCCCTGTCTGTGTGTGTGTTTGGCGCGTTGTGCGTATTGTTCAAAGTGTCCGTGTGAGAGATAGCGTTTATGTGGTGGAGGCTGTTCTGTTTCTCAAGGTTAATGATTTCATTGTAAATCATGTCACATCTGCCTCTCTTTCCCTCCTCATGGCTTTCATCACAGCTCCTCTCACCCTGCCACCGTCACTGTGTTTCTGTGTGAATGTGTGTTTGTCGTGTGCTTTGTTTCATTGGAAAGCGACACAGGTACACTAATCACAGCTGTGGACATTTATATATGCAGAGATAAATGTATTCACTCACACACCTGCACATTTTATCTTAAGCCTGGCAGAGCGACAGACAGCGGCACCCTCAACCTAAAGCAGTATTATTTTCCGCTTACAGTACATGATGCTCTCCTTATGTGAATAAATCATCCATAGAGTCAAACACTCAAAAGTCAAAGGCTACCAGCCGTCACTGTTAAGGATATTTTGAATCCACCCAACCTGTAATGTGTCGTCAATCATTTGTGCAAAATGTCTGTCAGTCGTAGAAATATTTACTGCATAGTATTTTGCCAAACAAGAAACAGTAGACATATGGTGTCAGGAAAATAAAGGATGCCTGGGAGGCTTGATTTTTACATAAAAGGACACTTCAGATTCATTTTATTGACATTGTGTACCATCATTGTGAATGAAAACAGAACTGCATAAAATCTTGTGGAATTTTAGTGAGATTATATGCAAAAAAGGGAAAGGCACGTTGTAGAAAGTTATACTCTATGTGATGCTGAAGGGGATCTTAAAAACCAGAATCAGTCCAGGTCGTTTCACCCCGTGCTGAGTGATCAGTGCTGAAATATTTTGGCTCTCGGTGCTTTTCTGTGACACGCCTGTCGATTGGAACTGTTTCATGGGTCTCTTTGCCACCTCCAGTACAGTAGGTGCTGCATATAGAACAGTTGGCTTCAGCATCTTCAAATCACTGCAGATGATTCTCTTCCACTCAGAGTCAGAGAGCTGTCATCCACTCAGACAGCTTAGCATAATCTACCTGTGTGACACTGTATTACCATAACTGAATAAAGATGGGTCAAAACACACTGGCAGGCACTTTGTGCAGAGGACACAGCAAGCCTGCCACTGTGCCCCTGAAGAGTATGTATGTGTGTCTGCGCGTGTGTGTGCATCCATCTGTCTACTCACTGTGTGTGTCTGTGTGTGTTCCCTTTCTCAGCCATTTCTCTCCCCAGGCTTCGAACCCCCCTGTAGTGGTAATGGCAGCCCGTGTTGGCCCCTCTCAGACAGTTTGCTCCTGTCAAACATAGTTTGGCCCTGACAGTTTTAGCTCCGGCTGCTCTGGGACTCTCCATCATGAGCTGCAGGCCTGACAGACACTTCCACGACACGGCAGCAGCGTTGGTTCTTTTATTTCAGCCACGGCTCTGTCCACTTTCTCTTCCTCTCGAGTGCTTCATGCTCATATGGGACAACATAGAAAAAAAATATATGCAATTAACACCAAATCTCTGTAAAGATAAAAGTTGGTCTCAGGATGACAGATGTGGTCAGTAGCTGTGAAGGTGCATCAAGGTGTTCTATTTCTGGGTAACTGCATTTTTGGTAGAGTAGTAATTTCACAGACTTTGTCATTGAAATGATCTTAAAGCAGGAAAAACTTCCATCTTCACACTGGGGGATTTTCATATTTATGATACTGTGGGTGCTTTTACTTGTAATTCAAGTGCATTTTTCATGCTGCTACTTTTTACTGTTAAATTAAGAAGCACGTTTGAAAGCAGGTCATTGACCTTGTTTAAGTATTTTTACATTGTGTTGTTTCTGTTTGCAATGGAAGTAAAGCATTTGAGAACTTTTACGTTAGAGGTGGACAGAAATTAATGCACCTGTACACTGGACACGATGATCCCTACAGAAGAATGTGTCGTTGGGCAACGGAGGCAGGTTTCTGAGCATTCAAACTGCTACCATGTCTAAATCTGTGCTTCCTAACCATAGGCTCCAGGTCTCCCTATGATCCATCATGTGCAGAGATTCTTCTTAACCGCCTGTGGATCTCAGGCAGCATAAAGGTGTGTTGCTATGATGAATGTGCACAAAGGCTGGGGCTATAGATCCAGCTGGGAGATCATTAACTCAGAGAGGTTCACAAAGAGAATCAAGACAGACACATATGGCATATGAACGTGTGTACTCTTTCTTTCTTTCTTTCTTTCTTTCTTTCTTTCTTTCTTTCTTTCTATAGCTCTCATCCACCCAGCAGACCCACCATACCTCTATCACATATGGTGGCGGCAATCATAGCCGCTCATTACGTCTTTTCTTCTATCTAGAGGTACAAAGTGAAATGGGAAGCTTGATGGCCACTGTTTCCATGGCAACCCTGTTCGAGCAACCTCTGCCCACAACATCTCAAAACATCAGAGATGTTATTTTTAAAGTATATGAGTCAAGATGGTGTATAAGGCTTGCGGAAAGGAATGTATTCTCATAGGGAACACAGATGTTGGAACATGTTCACATGCACACGCTGACAGAGATGATCTCACTCTGTACAAATCAATGTATTGAATGCCGTGCAATGCGAGGGCAACATTTTGGTGCATTTGCATGGGAGTCATGGCTTTCTTGTTGAAGAGATAAGGCCTGGTTTCAAAATGCTCTGAAATTCTTTAATGATGAGGGAATAATGCCGTAAGCGCACGTTTCCTGTCACACACATACTTATGATTTGCATTTAATAATTGACTGAGGAAAATTACACAAGATATTGCTAGGATACTTAAATATTGAAGAGGATTTAAATATAAAGGCACTGTTTCATTGTTTTTCTTTTGCACTTCATACATCTTTCAATCATAATTTATGAATAATAACTGTCTTTTTCATTATTTGATTCGTAATGTGTCATTTTAATGTCTTTCGTGTCTCTGGAATGCTCTCTGAATTGCTTTTGTGCCTGAATACAAATCAAGTCGTCTTGCTGTCCAATAAACTGCATGGAGGAGTTGAATGAAGTGCTTCTCACCAGGTGTATCCAAGTTATTCTGATAGATACAAGAACACAGATGAGAGAAAGAGGAAAAAAAGTTAATTTTTTTTTCTACATTTAATGTTTGTTAGAATTAAGTTTGTTGCTCGTAGGAAATTGATCAAATTGGTAAATTGACACCCATCTTCTCCGTCGTTTGTTTATCAGTCTCTTGTGCATGTCGCAGATAAAGACGACAAATATTTGTTGAAAATGATTGCGAAATTTATTCTCCGTGGAGTAATACTCATTCTAAAACAACAAAACAGCTTCTTCTGCATTAATTTTAGCACCCTAGCTTACTTTCAAGCATACATTAGCAGCGAGATAGCATCGCTGCTAGCTAGCAGGTTGTTAGCCAGCTAGCGGGACCCCAAGTGCTAATGCTAATGCTAATGCCGAGAATGTGTTCAGAGAATGTAAACACAGGGGCCCTCACATATTTGGGTTTAGTGTTTGTACTGCTTAAGAAGCTTGGTAAAGAAGGTGAGGAGCATTAGCCGCTTGTTTTAGCCGCTATCGCCAGAGCTTAAGAAAGAAGTATCATTGTTTTGTGGCTTTTCGCCCTTTCACTTTATTTCTCCTTCTCTCTGATAAGCTTCATTTGCGATGGATGCAGCAAGAGTTACCCTTCGGACCGGCAAATTTCAAATATGTCGAAAGAGGAATCACGTGAGGTTCACTGCCACGGACAGTGAGACAAACCGGGACCTGGCTGAGACGGTAAGGTCCTTTTCCCATGTTTGATTCCCACCCCCCGTCGCCTGTAGAGGCTTCAGATGTTTGTGTACAGTAATTCCAGTGTAGTGCTGCTGGTTCTTCAGTGGACACACTCGCCAGCATGTGTTTCCATGGAGACGCTAGTTCGCGCGCCCCTGCGGCTCGTGTCATTGACTACAATTAGTGCAGAAGGCCGTCTTGCCTATGAGCACAGACTTGCACAGAGAGGATGCTGCAGAGTGTTGGGGAAAAACGCAGTGAAGATCTGAGTGCAGGACGCTTTAACAACGACCACAGCATACAGAAATTGCAGAATTCATTTTATTGATATACATTATTTGGTTTACTTTTGTTCAAATATGTCCAGATAGAAAGCCCTCCCCCCCTTTCTAAGCCCAACGTCTCCATCCTCTGTGTTTGTCAATGTTTCTTACATTGAAAGGACTATACTGTCCATTTTGTACACAATAGCTTGTTTTTCACCTTACTGTGTACACAAAAGGTCCCCATTGTTTGGACATGTCATAGCACAACCGTAACTAATAATGTTAACAATGGCCATGTTCCATTTAGGTGAGCCAGGAAACCAGCCAGCACTGGCACAGGCAGGTTACATGGAATGCAGCCATTATTAATGTCATTTGTTATGCTTGTGTTTGACAAGTGGAATGATCTCTGTGAGAAAGGTCTAAACACTCATCAGATTAATGGGATTAGAATGAGTTTGAAGGCCACTGTTGGAGAAAAAAAAACTAAAAAGAGACATTTTTAGAATAACGTAGTAATATATAAACGGAATTAAGTCATACTATTTTTAGGGGATAAGTGTGAAATGTGTGTCTATGAGCAGTGAGAAGGTTTACTTTAGTATCAGCTTGTCAAATAAGGAAATAACACTAGGTTATTGGACAGTGGCCATTAAAATGATTGTACTGTGGTTCAGCTGCGTTCTTTGAATTCTCAGTACATGACAACTTTAATCTCATATTCTCAATTTTTATCTTTTTCTTGAAATTGAAACTTCATTCATGTAACATTTGGACATTTTGTCCTGTAATATTCCCATTTTATTCTCATAATCTAAATTTCTTTTCTCCCTACCAGTGACTCTAACCCTCCATATTAGAGTATTGTATTGTGTTCATTCAGAAAAAGTACCAAATGTTATTCAGATTTAATTGTGTTATTTCGACTTCTTAAACATTGTGTGATTAGATATTAATTTAGTTTTTGTATCGGGTGTTGAGCAGTGATCCATGGAGTGTTTTGGTACTGATTTTGGTTGTGTGTCCACTCTCACTCATCTTCTGCATCTGCTATTAGGAGGCCTGTCCCTTGACATTTTTTCCATGACAGTTCCCTCTTGGCCAGGTCATTTTCATGACAAATATCCAAGTCCAGTGAAGGTTTGACCTCGGAGGGTAAAAAAAGTTACTCTGTTCCTTTTTCCACTATTATTCTACAGTCGCAGTAGGTGACACTAAAATCGCCATGCAGCCAAAAAGCAAAATGGTTGGAGGTTCCTTTAAAGTGATTCAACCTTAATTATCGCAACTCATTACAAAGCACACTCCCAGGCAGCATCTGTAATTACCACGAACAGGTGCATCACTCAACCGCATTGCCATGGAGTTAGAGATTTAATTTAGAGATGCTGCCCGGGATATTAACCCCTCTAATTACAACAACGAGCTCCACATTCAACCACAGGGATGAAACATTGCGGACCTCAGGGTGAGGCAAAAAAAACCATACAATTACTTTCTTTTATTCTAAAACGGGTACAGGTGGGAAGGAAAGTGGCGTCTAAATTGGCCTCTTGAGTCTAAAACGTGTGATCACTGGAGCAGACCGCGCTATCTCTGAGGATGGGTGCTTACGGCCAGCATGTTTTGCATTTCCAGTGAAAAATTTAAACTCGGGTAGCAAAGCACACTCGAGCAATGCTTACGGTGTGCGCGAACAAAAAGGAGTTCTGTCGCAGTTCCAAAAATACTAACAGTACCTGAGATATCGTTAACACAATAAAAATGTTAATGTTGCTGCTCTGACGTGGAAATTGATAGCAAGACCGTCATTCAACCATTCCATACCTTTACCCTGGACCCTATCCCAGGAGTCAATGGGGTGAAAGGCAGGGTACACACTGGACAGGTTGCCAGGGTTGACATACAGCCATTTGACATACCACTCAGTCACACTCCCTTTTACACCTATGGGCAATTAGGTATCCAATTCACCTAAACTGCATGACTTTGGAGGTGGGAGGAAACCAGAACACCCAGACGAAACCCACGCAGACAGTCATCAAAGCATCAAAAACACAACAATGGCCACTAAGCAGTAAAGAAATAACAGTAATAAGGAATAATTAAACATCATTTTGTTACATTATTTTATATTGTGCCTGAACCAATGTGACCATCTCACCTTTTGTCTTTGTCTCTCGCAAAAGCGCAAAGAACGCTGTGGCATTTTTCATGTGGCGTGCATCTGCGTCACTGCATTTTTTTTTTCTCAAAGGAAAATGGAATAGGGTGATTGCTAGCCTGTGATCTTTTATTCATTCATTCATCCTCTTCTCTTCACTCCTCGCCTCCACACCACGAAACCCAGCATCTCACAGAAAAAAACACCAGCTGGAGTGAGAAGAAAAAAGCAGGGGAGGATAGGATAGGATAGAGGAAAGGCGAGGAGGGGAGGATAGAATAGAGCAGAGGAAAGGAAAGGAGCTGAGGGGTCGAGAGGGGAAAGGAGAGTTTTCTATTTGAATTAAATGTCCTCTTAGGCCACCTAAAATGCATGTTAAGCTTCCTACGCCTTCCAATACACCTGTGTACGTGTACATGTAGAGTAGCCTATTTTCCTATAATTGTTACATCTAAAATAAACCTGGTTATGCATATAGTAAAGACTTAAACATTGTAGTTGACATTGGTGGTGTTGGTGATGGTGGGACATCAGGGCAGTGGGGGACAGACTTTTCTGACAGCAGCTTGGCCGTCAGAGCCGAGCAGATTGCAATGATAGGCTCAGGATCAAAACCTCAGCACTCGAGTCAGGTCGGGATTTAAATCAAATCACCTTTCAGGCTTCAGTTTGGCTTTTAAAAAAGTTATTATCCTTGAGTCATTCTTAGAATCGATATCAGAAATTGTGGCAAAATTTGCATGATACTTAAAGTTTCCAAATTCAAAAATGGAAGAGATCAAAGCTTCATCTGTTATTTGAGTAATGACTTCTTAGTTATAGACTTAGAAAGAAGATAGAAACTTCTCAACCTACTCTTGCAGCAGACGTCTCTGCCACCCATTCATACGTCCATTATGCTCCATATTTTCAACAAAATTGCCTGAATTCACTGATATGACTCCTCACATGCAACTCTGAATTCCAGGCATCCTCATACATGCTTGATAAACACACAGACCAGTCAGTCTCTTGCGTCAGAGATTTTAGGACCATTAACCGCAACAAATGGACATATTGTAGTAATTAGTGTAAAAGGCTCAGCTTGTGAGTTCACCAAATGAATTCAAGCTGCATGTTAGATTGCGAGAGAAGTGTTTCTAAATCAATCTTAACGCTCCGAGTTAAGAGCCATATGTACTGTAGCTAATACCAACATGTATCCAAGCATACTGGCTACCCTCAAATTGCCTAGCAACAAGCTCGCCTCATTGCCCTCAAATGCTTAGGGAGCCA
Source organism: Brotula barbata (assembly GCA_900303265.1). Classification (NCBI taxonomy): domain Eukaryota; kingdom Metazoa; phylum Chordata; class Actinopteri; order Ophidiiformes; family Ophidiidae; genus Brotula; species Brotula barbata. Next base: position 43,804 of record OMNV01010495.1, on the reverse strand, counting down.
TTCTTACTAGATTAATACCTTGATACAACGATGTGTGGATTCAGCAGGAGTAGTTGCAAGAAAAAACACACCTTTTTGAATTACTTGGATTTCAGTCATTCATTAACAGGAACAATTCAGTATTCAGTAACAGATTGCCTTAGTAGTCTTGTGGTGCACCTCAGTTTGTCTTTTGCAAGATGTTTTCTTTCAATGGCCACCATGTTTGTTCTTTGTGCAGTGGGGATTCTTGGCTTCATTTTCAGCTACAACTGCTTGTGCTCTTTGATGGAGTGACAGTGCTAATTTTCCATCAATTGTAGGTGAATTGTCCTACTGTGGATTTACAGTTATTCCTCTAAATTCTTCTGTCATCACTTTAAGCAGATTTTCAAATCATATTTTTTTTCTGTTTTCCTGTGTTCAAATGTATTTGTTTTCAGTTTTCCTTTGTGTTGACCACACCCCCGTCTCATTATCTGATTGCTGGTCTCTCCTGTCTCTCCCCTTGGTTTGTTGCAAGTCCACCTCATTGACTTTTGTCTCACTGTGTGTTATGAGCAGTTCTGACAGCCTTTTGAGTGTGATTTTTGCCTGGCACCAAATTTTGGATCGTGATTTTTGGTATCAATGCTGTGTCTTCTTGGTCCTGATCTTTGCCTGTACCATGACTACATTTGGGATCTTTGGTCTTGGCCTTGGCTGTAAGAAGCTGATTTATTTGGCGTCTTGTCTACACTTGGGTCCCCATCAAACCCTGACAGATAATATTTTTTGAATCATTAATGCAGAATTTCAGATAATTCTACAAAGTTCACAGATAAACTGCAGCTGCGCTTCATCATCTTGCTGGAAAAGTTTGAAAAAGGGATGATAATTTTCTAGGCTGTGAAGACTAATTTCACTAAAAGCCCTTTCCGACCGCTTTACCAAACATGGGAGCAATACATAATAACATACTCTGTAAAATCTGAGTTTTTATAATAAGTCTGATGCATTTTTTTCCCCGTCAGTCATAGTTAGTAAACACCTTCCATTGCGGTGAAACTGCAGTAATGTTACCGCCTCTTGCGGTATAACTCCAGAGATGCGCTGTCACACAAGGGGAGAGGAAACTTTTATAGACTCTAAACATGACATCCATTTTGATTTACAGGCTCACCTGCCGCAACTTCCCACACGGCTCAAAGTATCTGTCACCCCCCGAATGTTCTGCCTCTCATCCTGTCTTTCTGTTTCTCCGACTCTGTCTTTTTGCCTCTGCCTTGTTAGGAGTCTCATCTTGCGTCCTTTCTTTCCCATGTCCCCTTAGTCGTCTTTCAATCCCCGGGTGTCACCGCCAAGCAGCACCAATCTGACAGGCGAGAGTGTTGCGAGTTTCTTCAAGTATTTTCTGTGTCACAACATGAAAGGCCTGCCCCCTTGAAATACATTTTTGGTGGGTTTTTTATTTTTATGTCCTTCAAAGCATGGACATATGTGCACACTATATTTCGTCATACTAATTCTTATTATTCTTCCACATCAGTACATACTTATAGCTGCAAGTGAAAGTTGCCATGGCAATTTGATGATAAGGAGCTCTGACTGAGTGGCGGATGTAGAAGGCTGCATTTTGATAGCCACAGTGTGCTGCGTAACCATGGCTTTGCCTTCCACATCACAGACCAACTGCTGATATTATATTTAGTGATGTTTATGGAGATGATCTTGATGATGATGATGATGTAACTATGGAAAATTGCTTATCCAAGCTGTTGTGGGGAAGTTTCCCTCACTCCTGTGTGTTTTTCAGGTGTTTGGGGTGATTTTCAGTGCTGGTTTGTCTTCCTGTTCAATAATCTTCGTCATTCATCATTATTTTTACACACACATGAAACGGCTACATTACTGAAAAAGGCCATCATTTGCCACGTTTACGCCTAAATATTGGCTCATTTTCTTTTTACGTTTGGGCCACAACTCATAATATTTTGCATTGACACTGGGAAGTTAAAGAAGACAAATCCTTTGAAACCAAGCTTATCAACCAACATATTTTGTCCCATGGACCTCCTTTCTGACTCAGAACCAACCTGTGGCCCTCTGATGTGACGGGTGGGGACGGGGGCTGACATTAGGGATTTTTCTTATCTATCTGTGAGATTTCTGGTCGTGGTGAGTTGGACATAATCTCGTTTTGTTTGTCTGTTCTTTAGGTATGCCAGTCTGTAAAATCCACTCTTACAGAGGGATCGAGTTGAATTTTTTTATTTAAATGGAATTGATTAGTCTCAAACAAAGAATTGAAAAATAAATTTAAGTTCAACTTTAAAATTGATTTCATTTGATTTGATCTGGCATTAAAATGTCAATACTGAAGTCGCTGTCACGCACAACTGACAATACTTCCATGGACCACCAGGGGGCCACAGACCATAGGTTGACAAGCCCTGCTTGAAAGATTTGTCAAACAAAGAAGAAACAAATGTAAATTAGGATTACTCATTCAAGCATTATTAGCACTGGAAATAAAGTGGTCCGTCTTCAGTAATTTCAAAAGTTACAGATACAACCATACTATGCAATTAACCAGACTTATTGTTATCACCCAACCATCTCTGGCATAAATAGCAGCAACACAGTGTGAACACTGCATGGATTCATTAGACCCAGATTTAACTTTTAATGAAGTCTGCATATGCTGCAGACATTCGTTTAAAGTCATCTGGGCTATACAGACAAGTGTCATCTCTCTTCCATACTGACAGCTACATGGTGACGTACAGCATGTGCATAACTCACTGCATGGCTACACGTGTTAAGTCGTGGAAAAACATTCTCTGATTATAAATAGAATACTCAGATACAAGAGGATCGTGACAAGCACAACAGTGGAGCTGCTCAAATATGTATTTGCAGGTGAAAGTGCAGTCACTGATTTAATTGGCTGGTGCTTAGAGCTCGAACCTGCAGTCAGTTTGATGTATGCTAAATAATAAATGGCTGTCTGCATCAGTATACACTGTAGTACAGGCGTGAAAGATACATACACACCCTTAAGTTTCTTTACTGCAAAATGTGAATGGAAGGGAAGGTTATACTATATATAGCAACAAATTATATCAATTGTAATAGAACAAATAATGCCAAACATTGTACATACTGTATGTCTGACAACTGAGCTTGTAGTTTATGGTCTCATTTGGAAGTTATCTATAATTCACAAACTTTTAAGTGTTCCTCCCTTATTATTAGCCAATTATCTGACATATTGACTACATATTGATACTGACGTGGGTGGCAGGGTCACATTATAGTTGACTCCACCTCCATGTTAATGTATCCTCTGTGCGCATGTAAGCCATGTGTGCAATTGAAAACACAGATACAATAACCCGCATGACCTGATGTCTCTTGAAAGTAATAAAAAATGTACAAAAAATGTTTACACATTCAGTATGTCATTTTTAGTCCTGAACCCAATCTGTACCGCATTTGTAGTTCAACATGGGTCACTCTGGCCCAGACTGCCACTCAGTGAATCCTCAGGAGATATGGGAAAGCCACAGTGTTTATTGTGTGCTCTCAGAATAACAGCGCAATCTGCATTTTTGACTTTAATCACTGAAAGTAGTGTGTTGTATGCCAAGTACTGTTTAGTGTATTTGGGTCGTTATTTTTGAAAAAAAACTGTTAACTTAGTTTATGTGAGGAGACGAAGTTTAATGATCCCACACTGGGAAATGTTCATGTCACAGCAGCACGTAGGCATAGGCTGGAAAAACAGTGACAAAAAAGACAGAGACAAGACACAGACACAACATAATGAAAATAGGGAACACAGATGCAGGAAAAACAATTGAAAAAAAACCCAAAACCAAACTGCTCAACATAATTATGTGCACACTTTGTAATATGAAGTGATTTAAAAAAAATGTTCAGGTTTTAGTGTTGCATGCAGAGAGAGAGAAACAATCTGATCTTGTCAGAATAATGAGGGTGGTTTAATTTTGCTCTTATTCCTAGAATTTTTTCAAACATGGAATCATTTTATGACAAAGCAAAAGCAATTTTAAATACTATGAGTAAAGAAGGAGCTTTGATAATGATGGATGGCAACAAGGCGAGCAATAAACCTTGCTGAATGATGTGATACATGCGAGTCAAAGCGTGAGGGAGGCTATATTGGGGAGAAATCAGTGCAGCATCAGACTTACAACATAGAAGAGTCATCAGTTATATTTCACACACTTTTCATGTTTCCACAAAGCTCCCAGATCCCATTATTGGCTTGGATTTTCTTGACTCATTAGGGTCAAGGGTTTTTAAAATATATAGATTTATTTATTTGTAGTCAATAAAAGTTTAGCCTCATCAGTGGGTGAATGTCTTATGACTACAATAACAACCTGAAACTCCATTAATTGACTCGTTTGTTGTCAGCCCTCTCGTCGGTTCGTTCTCATCACAGACTGCCAACATTTCATGCTTGTTTGCATCAGTAAGCTTTAGAGTCGCACGACATGTCTTTTCTTCAGAAAGGCAAACCAACATCTGTGCTGCATTTGTCTCCAGAGTGCTATCTTGTCTGCTGGCTTCTTGGTGCATTCCTTGGGAAAAAATAAGAAGACTGTCTGCATGCTCAGAGAGCTCTTCACATACGCTATTTATAAAGGAATTCTGTGTTATAAATATGACAAGTTATTCCACTGTTGTGTAGAATGTAGAATATTGATGAAGTCCGTGACAGACTGTATTTTCTGTAGGACTCAGTGGGGATTGCACTGCATGAGTCTGGTAACATTCTCTCATGTGTGTATATTAGTCTAGTACAAGCATGCATTTATGTAACCATGCCAACCCTTTTATCTGCAGTGTGTGTTTGTAACTTGTAAGTGGTTTTGCAAGGGATATATAAAATCTCCATCCGTTTAGTCTCAATCTAAAATGAGTCATTCAATTTATAGAACCAACAGTGCAGCTTGCAGCATTCGCCCTCGTTTGCCGATGTTGATCTAACGACTTTAGCCATTAACCCCTGAGGATGATGTTCCACCTCGTGTGTTTAAGATGGTCCTTGGCTCTTTCTCCCTTTGCTCCTCCCTTTCATGGTCAGTGCATTTAGTCAATTGCCATGAATAACCAGGCTAAGTAATAGTTTGATTCGAACCTTTCCTGTGAATAATCAGATTAAATCGATGATTTGATTAAAGTGTTTACAAAGCTCCCAGTAACCTGATTCCCCAATAATTGGAGTTTAATTGATCTGTATAATGTCCAGGAGTACATGGTTGTCATCAGGAAGGATCTTATTCATGACACAACATTACAGAACTTTGCTGTGGATTATAATCTTAATGAATTTACAAGGCGAATGAATGTTCTTTTTAACTTGAAAGCCATTTCACATCGTGGTGTGATAATGTGGCGCATCTGTCAAAACACGGGAAGAAAATCAGGCAGAAATTTACAGCACGTGCCATGGTAATTAGAGAATATGATGGGCAAATCAGGTTTGTTATTTTAAGTTAAATGTTATCAGATTTTACCCCTGTTTTAGTACAATAAGAGAAAAAATTAATTGTCTGGAGCGCCGCATATTAGGTGCAAAAAATACCATCGTCGACCACAAGGGGAATCAGAAGCTAGGAATGAAGATGGGTGAGGCGGGAGTCATTCGGATTTATCATTTTCAGATTTGTACGTTCATCAGTGGAGCGTTAGTTCCAGTTCGCTAAGAATGTATTGATAATGAAGGCAGCCTTTACCACAACACGGGACAATCGAACATCTGCACATATAAGGAGACGTAGTCGGTCAGATTTTCAAACAAGTTTGACATTTATCATAGTGTGTGAAACGAGTTGAGTGTATGTCGGAACGTGCCCTGCATCAAAGGGAGACCGTGTGTTTGGCTTTAATCAGAGTTCAGACAAATAATGAGTATTATTTGTTACCCTTTGTGTCTGGATGGTTTCTTCCTTTAGGTCAGTGTGAGACTCCCCTTGAAGCTGCTGTGGTGGTCCATATTATCTCCACAGTTCCATCTCTCATTTAAGATGAAGGTGTTGCCCTGCAGCCCTCTCTGCATGCCTCTTGTTTTGAACATTTTGTGGCTCAGATGTCACATCTAAAGTCTGTATCCTAACCTCACCAAGCAGAGTTGAAGCCAGGCAAAAGAGAATATCATTAACGAGCATTTTGACATCATAATATGAATTTGACTCCGTTGCATTGGAAAAGTGTAAAAAGATTGCTATGGGATGCCACCGTATACTGGTCTTGACATGAACTATCTATGGCTGTCTGTCCATTTTGACATAAGTGGCTCAAATTCTCTTCTTCAGTTATCACACTTGCTGTAATAGCCTGTGAGATTTGGAGCAAGCACATATTGGCTTCTAAACGGTCCTTGGAGTGTATCAGGTATCCTCCATGTGATGTGATACATCGGTTTTCAGGCGTTTACAAAACAGCTCTGCGGTTAGACATCCAGGAGAATTAAGTATTTGTCCTATTTTTCAGGATTGTGATCTGTTTGTTGTTTTCCCTCACATATTTAAAGAAGCTGAAATGTTTTCAGTTTCAGTTCCCACCTTGTTGATGAAACAACCAATTGATTTGTTTTCTTCCTCTTTTTCTTTTGCCCTCTGGTATTGGGAAATTCGCAGTAGAGAGAATTCTGCTTTGGGAGCCAGGGGGTTGATTTCCTGACAGATTTATAGGCAAATCCTTACACCACGGACTTGGTTTCCATGACAACGCTCCTTTCATTTTTCTGACGCTGTGGGAACCCAATTAATATTGCATGTGATAGAAAGAATGCATGCAGATCAAAAATTGTTCCGACTGATTTGATTTTGATTATTTCAACCCGTGACACCCAGCTGACATAGATATATGTGAGCCTAAAATAATAAAAGAATGAAAATCAGGACTCAACATCAAGACCTGCTCACAGGCACAGGTCAGACGATCACTAATGTCCTACATGTCTACAGATAAAGTTAAACCAACTTAAAGAGACTTTAAGTTAGCCAGGTTAGCCCACTAGTTGAGAGGACTCATTCTGTTGCAAAATTATGCTCAAAAGTTGCAGCAGAATGAATATACAACACAACAAAATACACCATGTGATGCTGCGGGGATTCAGGTTAGAATTGATCTCATGTTTGCAAAAATCTGTCCTCTTGAAATTCATACTCAAGAGAACATCGAAAAGTAACAGGGAGTCATTCTGTGATGACGCCTCAGGAGTTTGACATGTTATGAGATCTCAGCAATCAAAAAGGACCAAATGGTCACTCTAGCGTATTGGAAGTTCCAGCTGCTTGAACAAAGCCTTAAGGTCATGCAGCTGGCTTCTTCTTGGCATATATTTAGTAGAAAGACAGTGATTACTATGATACACATGGCAACCATTAATCTACCACACAACTGCATAGCGATCAATGTAGCAGACGGTGCATACAAAGTCATTGGATGCTGTGTATGGAGTGAGGGATAGAGGTGAGAAAAAAATGGTAAAAACAGTAAAAATGACTAACCAGTTCAATTTTCAGCCTCTATTCAGGTGCATTCAGCATGATTATTCACTGACAGGAGGGGAATTATCTGTAATTGTTTCTCCCAAATTTAATGCCTACCGAAGATACATAATTGGCCAAACAAACCATTAAGTTTTGAAGCAACCTGTGAAACACCATTTGGAAGTGTTTGTAATGATTCTGGCTGCTATCATTAGTGAGGCGATGATAGGAAATAAAACTCATAGTGGTGAAACAAAAGCATCACAGCCACAATTTTTTGGGGGCAGATCCAATATGAAATTAGAGCTATCTAAAATGATTTCCAGTTTCCATGACATCTAAGCCCAGCCGCAACCATTTCCGCTCCAACAGACTTGTGTTAGTATGCTACTTTTTGTTTGCCGAAAATAGGATCGATCTCTTTTTTTCCCTCTGCATAATAACATTTGTGGAAGCATACAGACGGCAGAAGATATAGTTCTGGGTTGTGTGTGTTATATCCCGCGATTCCATTTATTTTTATAATGGTCCAGTTAATTTTAACATCAGTGCAGCAGAGCCCAAGCCAATCAGTCCTGCGTGTTCTTGTGTATTTATTTTGGCCCGTAAATGCCACTGGTCCGTGTTTTGGTGAACTGGATCACAAAAACAAAGACACATGTAGTTTTACACTGATGAATGAGACCAAAGATCAAAGCCTCTCAAACAGCATTGATGTTGGAGGAATTCAGAATGTGATTTAATGTAATGAAGCAGCTAATAGTCTGGACCGATCTATTTTAGGTTGTGGTGATACCGGTTGGAAAAATGTGGTCTCATTTTTTAGGCTTGTTTGTGCACTGTTCTATAATATTCAGTATTGTTTAGGACCACAACATTCTTGTCCATAATGTGTTTTTGAGTAAATTCAGGAATGTTTTGTATATTGTATTAGTGCTGGCACAGACTGTGCAGAGTGGCTTTTGTCAGGCCTTGGCAAAACAACTAGTAAAATATAGGAACATACGTGTGCACACATACACACTCCCCTTCTGAGACTTTTGATGCATGATTTGTCATCCACTTCTCCCACACTCAGAAAAGGACTTTGTGAGGCCATGCGTCATCCATTACTGAACATTTTGTTGAGCTGCTTTTTTTTTCCCTTTGACAACCTGCAATTATATCAGCACACTTATAGAAATCAATCCACACTGCCAGAATCACATTGAAAACAATCAAGCGCTTTGCAACGATTTGAAAGCAAAATGGAGGCTCAGTCCTGATATTCCAGGCTGCAGAACAAGTCTCTGAAACAAAGCCCTCATGCTGTGTTGTAGAGCATAATGTTTACTTTAGTATTCGTCTTCAAATGACTTATGATGAATCTAAACATCAATAGGTTTATGTTGGAGTACTGATATGATTAACAGATTTACCCCACTATTCACGATGTGTTTACAAGAAGAAGAAATCCACTCTGTCTGATAACAAGGCAGCCATAGCGTGCAATGCCTTTAACAATCTCAGGTCCTCTAGTTGTTTAAATTCATTTTGCAAATTTTACTTATCACAATAATAAATTTGATATAAAAAATATGATATGGCGTCAATATCTCCATAAACTCTGTTGGTCCTGCTAACTTCAATTCCAATTCCAATTTTCATTTAGCAGACGCTTTTATCCAAAGCGACGTACATATGAGAATTACAAGAACTCAAGCAGGGAGCTATTCCACTCATCTTTTCTGTTTTTGAAGGAAGGAAGAATAGACCTCATAACTGAGAATTAAAATGTTTCCATCAGCCTTTTGCTCTTCTCACCATCTGCGATTGCTTGAAACTGACAATGTGAGATCATCTGTGCTGGAAGAGCACTCACTATGAGTCTGTTGTTGTGCCATAAGGCGATCCAGTGGATTTTCTGTGAACATCTTATCCAGTTCACATGTAAAAAAAAAAAAAAAAAGAAAAGTCAAATGTAGCCAGTTGCCAAAACGAGCTGCCAGTCTCCTTGGCAGTGAGTTTGTTTGTTTATGAATATTGTGCTAATTTCTCAAAATTAATGCTGACAGTGATTTTGCAGACAAAATACCAAAGATAGAGCCTTGAGCTTTTCGATGCACATTCCCATGTTTCACCGATTCTACTGCCTCAAATTGGCACTGTGGTGTCATTCAATGGGCGCTAATTCCAAAGTTTATCGACCGATGATAATGTTTCTGAATTTGAATGTGTGTCTTTTTACTCTCTGTGTCAACAAAACCAGCAACTCTGGGGCAAATGTGTGAAATATTCTCACCCACCAATCCAATCAACACTATGAGTGCCCTTAAGTTTCATGGAAACATTGCACTTTCTCAATCGAAATCAGTCAATAAAAAGACAAAAACGGTCCATTTTTCATTTTCTCTTTTCACTCTCTGACAGAGATATTTTCTATCTCCAACCCACACACAGTTTTGGTGGATAGTCATCTTTTCTTCTTCTGCTCTTTTTCCTTATGCGTTGCTGATTGATTAATCCTCGTACAAGTGAAAGCCTCAGTGGGAGAGAGCGATGTGGGAGGAGAGTGAGGAGGAAATGGGAATAAAGATGACTTCTTGCTCGGATCCCTGCCGCGTCTTCTTTGAGTTCTGGCGGGTAGGTGGGCTCTGCACTCAACCACTTGATGATTCCCTCCCACATTGTGTCGAAGACGAGTCACCATGGCAATCCAAGAGTCTGATGGGAGACAGAGAGAGAGAGAAAGACACTGCACAGACAAAGAGAGAGAGAGAAAGATCCTGTGGAGAGCATCATTGAGCAGAGGAATGACTGAGCACACACACCTTCTTGAGACAGTATATCAATACAGTAAAGTGAGAGAAGAAGAAGATGCAAGCCCTCAAATATCAATGTAAATAATCTGTTTATAACAGCAGAGGTCAACAAAACATGGTATGTGTACAAAATCAAATGCTACAGGTTTACTTGATATAACCCCGAAAGAGCATGCAGGTCATATTGTATACCGTATGTGTCTCTATACGTTCTTCCATTCTTCCTCTTAAGTTCAGGGGCCAGCAGAAAAGCAAAACACTTACAGCCACTGAAAGTTGCGGCTGAGTGTTTGCCATGGAAACAGAGCTCAAATTCTTATCTTCACTTCTATTAGTGGCACAGAAATAGCCAAAACATTGCTGTCTGGCTGTAATGATGGAGAGAGTTCTCTCATTGGGGAAGCATTTACACTGATGTCCTTGAGACACGTCCAGTAAGAGCGTGAAATTATTCTGAGAAAGACAGGAAACATGCGTCACCGGCCTCATCAAATCAGAATCCTTTGACTATTTCTTGACATTGACTATATTTTCAGAGAATGAGAGACTTATAGGCAGCTTGAAATCATCAATTTGCTTGGTGTGTTCTCACAGAATATCAAAATAGTGAAGTTTGATATGTTTTATGCCCCTTATGATGTAAGATTGATGTACAAGCATCAATCTTCCATGTGTTGTTGTTCCATCAAACCAAGCGTTACCTACAGACTGTGAGCAAATTACCTCCTTAAACTCTGAAGAATATGTCCTAAATCAGGATGCATTTTGGGTAAAAGTAGAAAACCATACCCAACACATCCAGAATAGAGTGACAGTAAGGGTTACTGTAATGGATTCGTACTTTGTGGTAAACTTAATTATCACTGATGTGAAAAAGCTTTTTTACTAGCGTCTTAGTTTTAAGTTGATATCTATTTATTTTTATTGTATTGTATGCAGTTTGTGTATATACAAGTAACCCTGAACCCCTGTTTTGGTTGAATGGATTAACTTGACCATGGCCACATGAGCTGTTGAAGAAGTTTCTGTATTTGAAGACATTATGTGGGCATTATTGTCCCATGCTGATTATGTGGTAACTGTCCATGGTGCTGGGGGGAAATGTGGGATCTGTCGCGGCTGTTGTCCCAATTAAAACATCCATTTCGTGCCTTTATGTTCTCAGAAAACCAAAGTACAGCTTGACGAGTAAACATCTATTGGAAATCAGATGTTTAATGTGTCATGGCTAATGTGAGTCACACATCACGGGCGGAGTCGATGCGCAGCAGGGCATCGAACCCGGGGCTTTATGGGGCGTCAGAAACGTAAATGTCACAGAATGTCCTTTTTGGAAACACTTTCGATGAAAATCAGGGGAGTTACAAATCTCTCTCTCTCTGTCTCTCTCTCTCTCTCTCTCTCTCTCTCTCGTTGCCTGCCTGCCTGCCTGCCTTTCTGTCTGACGAGGTACGAATCCCGAAGCCAACACACAGACGCCCTCCTCCTCCCCCCTCTCCTCTTCCTCCTCCTCCTTGTGGTGCAGCGGCAGCAGCGCGGTGTGCGCGTCCTGCAGCAGCACCTGTCACAGTCGGAGACGATAACAGAGCAACGGGCGCGTCTGAGGACTTCAAACGGAGCCTTTACGCACAGCTCGACGAATAGCGATGGCTCCGTGCGTCGACATTTGCGACTCTGGGAATTACGCAGCGGTAAGTTGGCTTTCGCTTGTTTTCCTGCACGCCTCTTCTGCTCCACAGCCTCTTCGTGGATGAGCTCGAGTAGCTGTCACGCCGAGGAAGAGGAAGATGAAGAACAGGGCTTTGTGTTCGTCTTAAAACGCCACTCGGTGACCTCGCAGTGCATGGGGGTAAATAAATGAAGAAGTGGGCTGCGAAGGTCACCCGCGTACACCAGTGGAGGAAACGCCGCGTTTCTCTGCCGGAATTACAGGAATATCGCTCGACAGAATTAATCCCATTGATTGCGCGTCTCCCGGGACAATTAGCTTCTCGCTGATTAATTATAATTAGGCCTGTGTCACGTGGTTCCTTTCTTCCGATAAACCTTCGAATCTGACATTTTGCGTGCTGCAATTTGAGTGATGCCAAACACGCAGGGATGGGAAAAAAATACAACGAAATTCGTGGAATGTTGATGGCTAAAATAGCAGCGTGCCCCATTTTACAACATTAAAATGCAGTGTCTGATTAAAATCGTCCCCGCCTCATACATGGATGCTCCCCAAAGAGAATATGAATTATTAACGCACAATTCAACACATGATGTTGATATGTGGAGGCAGAGGAATAAAGAAAACAAGGAAAACCTTTACAGCGTCGATTAATCATTAAGGATGATCTCACCCTGTTTGTCTCTGCATCTGCACACATGCACACACACACACACATCTGTGTTCTGTGTGTGTGCATGAGATGTAGCTGAATGCCATTTTAGTCATTGAATCTGTTGTTATTCAGAATCTTTCCTCCTTTTCAAAGAAGTGTTTTTTTTGTGTGTGTTTCTATTTGTCAAATCTTATGCCTACCATTTGATCTGCCTGTTGTTTTTGATTTTGAAGCCTGACTCATCCTACTCTATAGGTAGACTCCATCAAGCACAGTATGTGAGTGTGTTCTGTAAGCAAACACACATGTCTACATGTTCCCATTACATATTGTGGATTTAATAGAAGCTGGTTTTATCCCTGCCAGTATTCCAAATTTCCAAGTGACTCACGTATCTGCTGTGTCTTGGCCTCAGGCTGATGCTTACCCCTCTGCTGTTTCCTGTCCCTGCACCACTCAATATTATTTGTTCGAGAACTGCTTTTAACTTGATTTTAACGAGCAGCTGCCAGCAGCACGGGGGACTGTGACATTTTGTCACATGGTTTATCTACACGGATGAACACAGCTGACTGATCTCTGTGAAGTCTTTATAGGTGTTGATTTGTCCCCTACCTCTGTCCGCCAACTTGTGGTTCCATTTGTCTCCCTGTCTGTCTGTTTTGTCTGATTGTGTGTTTGTCTGTGTTTCTGTGCATCCCGGTGGTTTGGTATCAGTCCTACTTGACAAGCATTATCCTCCTCCATCGCTGTGTTTTTCCTCTGAGCACGCTCTGTCCTGCTGCTTGATAAAGCATCCGAGTGATGCTTTAGAAATAATTGGATTCAGCACTGAAGGACAGGGGCACAGCACTGAATTTGTTTGTGTGCATGAGTGTGTGTGTGTGCGCGCGTGTGTATGTGTGTATGTGTGTGTGTGTGAATCCTTTATGGGTATGCGGGTGCTAGTCAGCATACTTTCTGTTTGCAGTAAATCAGTGTTTCTGGGAAGGCAAAAGATGAGGAGGGGGAAGGGATATGGGAACATTTATGTGAATCTTCCCATTGTTCATCATTTGATGATCAAATTCTGGATCACAAATCCATCATTTTTTTTGCAGTTGCTGCTCTCGTTTAGGCGGGAACGATTCTTTTGGAGTCACATAATCTCAGTAAAAACAACAAATCTGAGGTGATCTTTATGAGTCCAGGATTCTGTAGGGATGGCACTGTATATGAAGTGATGCATGCCCACCGTGTGTGTGTGAGCGGGGATGGGCAGTGTTTCTAATAATTGTACTTGAAATACATATTTTGAATATAATATACATATTTTTAGTACAAGGTCTTGAAAAAACTCATGTAATTTGTTTCAAAATACTTGTAAATGTAAATGGTTTTGCTGGTTAAGTATTTGTAAATAAAGAATCTAAGAGAATTTTCTAACAGCTAAATTGTAGCTTTGTTTTTTAAAAATGCTACAGTTGCAGTGCAGCAGTTGAGGGCGAGAGACATTTAATTTAAATTCAAAAAATGTAATACGATATTAGAGGATAACAGTAGATGGCTAGATAGCCAGCAGGTAATGGTTTGTTGTTGACAGAATGTGGCATCAAGATTTTCTTAATTCAGAACCTTCTTATGTCTTTTCTACACAGTACATTCAATTACTAATGGCTTGCGCATATGAAGCAGTCCATTTATCCAAAGTCCTTTAAATAGCTATGAATGGTTTGCTTTTAAGTGTACACAATTACCAATAATTGTGTTTGTGTTTAAGGCAGCAATCACAAAATTAACTGAAATGTTATTTGAGATGTTTTTCCTTCATTTTTTGTTAATCAATTCCAACAGCTACTTATTTATTTGTTATAGATTTCAGCTAACATATACCCTTCAGGCAGTAAAGGATGTAAACATTATTTTGTTTGGTGTTTTGAGCCTGCAGTCAAATGTTGTCATTATAATGCTGTGGCACCATGAGAAGTTTCATCGTTGTTTTCTCATTATCTCTTTTCCTCTGTTTTCTATTTCAGTGTCCTTAATGCTGAAGTGTGGTGAAGTCAGAGAGGGCATTTTCAGTTGTGCATCCAAGTGAAAGCACTCTCACACACACACACACACACTCAAGCACGCACCCATTGTGTCTTGCCTTTTTGGAGATACCCACTTCATAGGAGACAATGAGAAGCCTCCTGCTGACTGCCATCTTACTGCTGCCCTTGGTGAGTAACTATTTTGTGTTTGTGGTAAATGGACTCGTGTACTTGCGTACACACGCGTATGTGTGTGTTCCACTGCTCCACCTACTCCTTCAGCATCCTCTGTCCGGCTTGTGCTCACACCTTTGTGTGTAACAAACGCTTGAAGGAAGGAAAATCTCCATATGCCACATCATCACATCCGCATAAGTTGCAGTTCCCTGATT
Organism: Brotula barbata; assembly: GCA_900303265.1. Lineage (NCBI taxonomy): Eukaryota > Metazoa > Chordata > Actinopteri > Ophidiiformes > Ophidiidae > Brotula > Brotula barbata. Next base: position 28,779 of record OMNV01010495.1, on the reverse strand, counting down.
GGCTCTGTGCTGAGTTGACCGTTTGAAAAATAACAGATGGCCCGACTGACCGTAGAGCTGCCCATCCATCTGGTCTGACTCACTTTTACTAGCTGTCTCATTAAAATAAAAAGCAGAATGGTTGTGCAAGATATGTGGGAGGAAAACCCTGAGTGAAGAAAACAGCAGCACATCGCTGGACAAACAACACGGCTAGATGAATAGCTTCGGGTTTATGTAAACATACATGGGTGATTATCACGTTCAGCATAACAGTGGAAGTAATAGCAGTAATGATCCCCTTCCCCCAGCTCGCACGATTACTAAGAATAATGTAATTAATTCATAATATGACCTTGCAGTCACAAGTGTCTTCTCTAACCTTTACGTCGACGCTGCCCTCTAACATGTGTGAGCCGTTCCTCATGCTGACATCGTTCTACGCGCCAAACAATGCAGTCTGACCTTCTGCAGCTGATGTGGCAGATGAGTCAAATGTGTCTGTACAGCAGCAGGGCAGCAGTCCGCCAGGTCAAATGGGAGTTTTATTATCTGTGTATGTGTGTGTGTGTGTGTGTGTGAGCGACTGAGTTATCTGGTCCTCAAAAACACCCGGAGGGGGGAGGGGGAGAGTAGACGCAAGGTCCTACAGCTTCTAGAATGGATGGTTTATCAGGACAGGCATCTGTTTGAGGAGAGGTGAGGAGAGGAGAGCAGCCATCAGGGGGAACTCGCCTTCAATTATAGGGATCGTTGCCCACTTCCTATAATGTTAAGCATTTATTTTACAGTCAAGATGTGTTGATAAGATTAAGGTTAGAATTAGCATAAGGTTTCTACATTGGATTATTGGTTGAAAGTGTTGCCAAAATGAATAATTGTCACTACAGATGAAAAATTTCCTTTAAGCATCAAATTTCCTTGATGCACGAAAAGTTTCCTATGCCTTCTAATATACCTTTGCATTTACATTTAGAGTAACCTATTTTCCTTTAATGTTTTCAATTTAGGAGGAAGAGAGGAGAGAAGGAAACTGAAATTTAGGATTATAAAAAATGGATATGGATAGGAGAAGAAAAGACACATGCTATTTATTGATCTGTCTGTCATATGCAGTGTTATCAAGAGCTCTCTAAGAGTGCAACGATCCTTTGTTGGGTGTGCGTGCGTGTGCGGGTGTGTGCGTGCGTGTGCGTGTATTTTGCCTTTCTTCCAGTATGTCTTCACTGTGCCTGGCAGAGTTGGCACAGTTGCTTGGGTGACTGAAAGCATCATACAGCGAAGAACAACAACAGATAGACTTCAGAACAGCTGCTCACTCTTCAGGAATGTGTGCTTGTGTATGTGTGTGTGTGTGGTTTGGAGGGAGGTGTATATACTGTAAGTTCACCACCATGTGTTCATGCCATGGTTTTTGTATTGAAAACAATGGAAAATTGCAACTGTGCCAGCTCAACAACAGCTATAACCTTCTACCCAGCATCGGATTCAAATAAATACGACATCTCATACTGTCGGCATCCAGAAACACACACACACATTAGTCATGCAATGATTTTTCATTGTAGGAAGCCTACAGTTTGTGCTAGCTTTTAATTGACAACCTGCTGCTTAGCAACATGGGTGTTTGCTACGGGATACAAAAACGTCTTTCTGATCATTCCTGAGCCTGAAAATAATCTGCATCAGGATTCTGAATGGCATCAGAGTACTCTTTGTGATTCCTGGGCACGTTAGGGCTGCATAGGGCAAATTTTCACTTGAGTCAGGGGTTATGAACTTCGAGCCAAGTGTCATCGAGTTTTGCAGGATTGCTTTGAGCCGATATGTATTTTAGAGTCTTAAAAGTACACAAAAATGCTCACAAACTCACAAATATAGTTAAACCTATGATATTACTAAATTTGAATGTAATTTTGTAAGTACATTGTATAACATTCTTACAACAGCATAGAATTTAAACCTGTACGCACTGGTAAATTAATGGGTAAGTCCACTTAAAGCCGTTCACAGTTATTTAAAGGATTTTGGATAGACTTAAAGGGCCTTTTAGAAAACATTGATAAATTATTATATAATATAGAAAATGCATAAAAAAATCTACATTTTTAGAGAAACTGATTAAAGTCTTAAAATCCATACCTTTTTAAGGTATGGATCTTAATTTATTTGTCTTCCCTCTAGATGTGCTGGGTCGGATGGTAAGACATCGTTACAGTCACGGTGTTTGATGCCGCATCTTATCTATCTAGAGAGGCCCGAAGCACTTTCATCTCTGAGGGATGGAGTGATGAGTCAGCCGTAGCTCAGAGGGCTGGGACATATAACACCAGTGAGGGAGCCTGTGTGTGTGTGGGGGGGGCTGTAAAACACCGATGGGTCTTAGGAGACAAATTGAGAATTATGGAGATGTTGACAGACATATCTTTGCACTCCAGAATTCTTCAGCTCGGTCAGATTCTTAAAATTAGCGAATCCATCCGGCTATCTTGGTGTAATAGAAGTTTGAGGTTTTAATGCGGCCCGCTTTAATCTGCTGCCCGTGCTGCTTGAAGAAAATACAGCAGTCGCCTTAAAACAACATCTAGACAATTTGTTGAATTTCTGTAGAGCAAGGCGTTTTCAACCTGTGGTCTGTGGTCACCTCGTGGTCCGTTAACTTCAATGATTAGATATCTTAATTTAATTAATTTTATTTAGTATTTCTTATTTGATTGATTGTCTACAACTCACCACAACCATAAATCCCATTAATGGGTAAGAATAAAACCTAATCTCAGCCGTCATGGGGGTCTCCATGGGCCAAAACAGGTTGAGAACCCCTGCTGTAGATGAATAGGATCTCTGACTGACCGTGTGTAAAATCATTGTGTGTGTGTGTGTGTGTGTGTTTTCCAGGTGGCCTCGGAGTCAGAGCATTGTGTAATTAAGCGTGAACATGAGAAATGCATGGAGAGGATAAATCAGCACAACCCCAGTGATGACAGTAAGTTTGTGTGTGTTCTCAAACCCTTCTTTTCATGGCTCTGAGTTAATGAAACCATTTGATTTGTGTGACTCAAACAACCCAGAACTATTGGTAGATCAAAGCTTCGCATCTCCAAACTCCTTTGAAACCAAGAATGTGTCTTAATTTCATCTCGGCAACCATTTTTCACGTGACCCAGTCTGTTTTGAAAGAGTCGCAGGCCCAAAGGACACAGAGAACCAAGAAAAGAATGTTGCAATAACTGAAGTTCCTAATTTAAAACTGACATTAGTTTTCTATTATGTTCATCTTGCCATCGCACTAAAAGGCTTGTATACAGCACAGACAGCCATCCAGTGATTTACAGTTCCCAAACCAAGTGCTAGTAATGTCACGCTGTGCTGCTTTCACGGTTTCCCATGTGTCCCCTCCAAAAACACAGGAAACTGTGTTTGTGAAACCTGGAAGCAATTATTGTTTTGGCTCTGGACTATGGGTTTCATTAGCGACTGCTGTAGGCCTCCCACTGAGGCACCGTTAGAAACTTACTCAACAGCCTGCAACTTCCAGACTGCTGCCTGACTCACGCTTAGCAGACGGCCACTGGCTCCCTGCAACAAAAACAAGAAGGATTTAAAATGGAAGAAAGCAAGTTTATAGAGAAAAGGAGCCCTAAGTTTTGCTCATTTTTCATCTGATGGCTTTAAAGGTCAGAGCTGCATGCACTCCTAATGTTTTCATATTATTTTACAAAGTTTCAAGCCCTGAAGTAAGCTGGAGTTGGGATTCTATATATAAATAACTCACGTCAGTCATTTTCTTTTTTCTTTTTTGGGGTTTTTACTAAATATGTAAAGTGGAATGCATGCTGTTATTCCCACAGTTGCTGTAATGTGGGCAGTGTGTTTTGGTTTTATTTGTTAGACCATGTGTTTGCCTCCTGTGGCCCCTTTAGCTGATCCTAATAGCCCCCTGTCCCTTTAAAAGAAACCGTTCTGTGTTTCTGCTGACAGCAAATCATTGGTGCGGAAATAAAAAATGCCAGGTGTGCAGAAATCTGATGGGAGAGGGAGAGAGGCAACAAAAAAGGCAGAAAAGCAAATCAAGACGTGGTGGAAAGAATTAGGGAAAGGGTTGAATGTGATTGGTTGTGTAACAGTGAAGCCCAACGTCACAGTGAGCCAACAAATAGTGGAGCTACAGTAGAAACATCGAGTTAACTGTCAGATGGTTTATCTTTATTCAGATTTATGAAGGTCTGTTTCTAAAAGCACATATCATGATTTATTCATTATTATTTTTTAATAGGGTTCTCTGGCCTGAGATTAGTCTCCTGGCCTGTGAAAATGGCACACCGTGATTTGCCACCACGCAGCCGAATTTAGGCGATACAAAATCAATGCTAGTTACAAAGGAACCTGCAGCTTCTTCCTGATGATTTCAGATCTAAATATTTTCTCCAATGACAAACAACAAATGCTTTTGATCAAAATATGTGGTATTTATTTTTGAAATTTGACAACACCTGATTCTTTTTTGTCTTTTAAAGTGAATTGGCTATTTATTTTTTAGTTGTTGTTTTTTTGGTGAATCTGTATAAATTATGAATGTTGTGCTATTTTTGTGATTTTATTTGAGATGCTCGGTACCTTCGTCAGTATGTATAATGATAAGATGCATTAAACCATTTGACACCTACTGTTTAAAAAAAGATATATATGTAAATAATATATCACCAGATGAGTAATGATACTTGCGTTTGTTTACATGTGCAGTTTATGCGTGTACCATATATGCTATAGTATTGTCAGTTGAAGCCCAGTGAAGCGTCATTGTACTGTGGGATGTTGTGTGTGACAGCCAGTGATGCAGACGAAGTGCTTTATTAAGCCAGTTACCTCAGTGCCTCAGCGCGGCTCATTTGGCTCCGATTTGCCCTTTAAAAGGTAATTGGCTTCGTGTCCAGCTCACCAGACAAGAACCAAAACAGATTAGACAGCAAAGCAGAATAAAGGAAGGCTGCAAACACACGCACAGATATCCATGTACACACACACACACACACACATGTGTATCCGCCCATGGACACAGATCTAGCACACAGTCAAAAGCTCACACGTATGAGTGACTGTGAACACACACAATCACACACACACGCAGTCATCTGCAGGCTGACTTGTACCTGCCTCTGCAGCACAATATAATCAGCTGAGCATAAACAACGCAGTAAACCTGGAGAGAGGGAGACAGACACAAGGAGGGATGAGCGGTGCTGAGGATAAAGGACGGAGGGGAGGCAGAAAGGACTACAGAGATAAAGCTGTGATAACGCTGAAAATACACCAGTGTGAAATTTATAGTGACAACGATAGAGAGAGAGAAGAACAGAAGTGAATCAAAACAACCGATGATAGAGGTGGATTTCATTAGTTAAGTAAATATACGTTATGTTTTATGCATGTGACACCAAGGTGAAGATGGTCACACTTGAACATATTGGATATAATCAGATTAATTCTCCAAATACAAAAAAGTCTGACTGCGTTTTGTTAAACATTCCAACATACCATAAAGCATAAATCTTGGTTAAATCTGAATACTTGCAAAGATTGTAAAGACTGTAGATATGATCTGAAACAGACATATGGCTCGAATGGTCTTCACCTGGCTAATAATTCCAGTGTTTTATGATAAATCTTGCACTAACGTTGATATTCTTGAACCCGGGCATGACAGCAGCTAATCCACTAAGACTCCTCATTCCATTTCTTAAAAAACACACACACACACACATTGTACCACTCATTTATCAACTTGCGTCACCTACTAATTGTCCCCCTTGGAGTGCTGGAGGTGAGATGAGATGACTAATATGATGTTAGAAGCTCTGTTTTAATGAGGTACAAAGAGGTTGAACGCTCTGCGCTAAACAAAAAAACAGCGACACTGTGCTCACTAATGCACTGCACTGCACTGTACCAACCAGAAATCTTGATAATAGTGACAAAAGACAGCAGCTGCTGTAAGAAGTCTTCTGTTTTACGACCACCAGCGTGCAGTGAGATAGTTTCAGGATGAGTGATTCAAACAAAGAAATGATAGGGAATTGAGATGAAATATTTTTTTTTTTGTCAGTCCACATACAATTTCATTGTGCAAAGATCCTTTTTAATAAGGCAACACTGAAACGTATCTCAATAAATCTAATGTGTTTGATGAAAAGGGTGTATTTTTTATATTTCTAGTCTTTTTGTTATTTTCCCCAAATTGTGTAGTGTAATATTGCTTGTGTTGAAGATTGTCAAAATTTCATAACTTGAGGTCAGCACCGAAGTAAATGCAAATTACACCACAAAATGAGATTGACATAATTTTGTATTATATCAGCTTTAACCTCTTAACCTCTTTGTTGCATTTTTAGTTTTTATTTTGTACTTTATTTTAAGTTTCCAAACAAATCAAAAATTTATTCTGCGGAAATGTATGTAAAATTATACCCAATGCATCTTTAATCTAAAAAAACCCCAAAACATTTTCATGAAGATTTTAAAAATGCCTCAATTTAAAAAACCAAAGGTTACAATAGATTTATTTATTTATTTTTTGTTATGTCATTTATGAGACGTTTTATGCCTTTTCTACTAGGACTCTGCTATCTATTATTAATGGATTACTAATGTGAAAAAATCCTTTCAATGGCCCTGAAGGATTTTCCTGAAAGTGTTATTCATTACCATTTAATTTCCTCGTGTTGAGACAGCAGTTGATGTATGTATTGAGTATGGTGACAGCCTGTCATTGGTAATTCATTGTATAAGAGAGAATGCGCTGTGACATTGTATTCTGGTTAGATTGTGCTCTTGTATGATGACAGTCGAGTATCAACACACTGTCTTCCAAATGTTACTAAGACAAACAGTTACTGTACACTAGAGCACTAAACTGCTGTATCAGACCACATTTGCCTTCCTGTGTCTGATGATGACGTCCTCCGTCCTCAGTGTGTCCATGGATGTGGGACAACCTGACGTGCTGGGAGGCAGCCAGCATTGGCGAGGTTGTGGTTGTCAACTGTCCAGAGCTGTTCCATGATTTCATGGGCCCCGAGGACGGTGAGTGGAACCTGAGTAGACATGAGCTGTGGCCCTCGTGTTTAATTGATCTCATTAAAATGCAATAAAAAAGTTCAGCTGAGTTCACCTGGTTTGTGCTCTGTGCCTTTCAGAGATGGGGAGGGTCAGCCGTAACTGCACGGAGGACGGCTGGTCTGAACCTTTGCCTCACTACGTGGATGTCTGCTTGTTTGATGACAACGCTACCAAACCCGTAGGGGCCTCATTTCTCTTGTCTTTATGTTTCTGTCTTATTTATTACGTGCTCTCAGTAGAATATGACTGACCCTCTGTCTCCAACAACAGGACATGTACTATGCATCTGTCAAGGCCCTGTACACTGTTGGCTACAGCACGTCTCTGGTGTCTCTGACTACAGCCATGGTCATTCTCTGTAGATTCAGGTGAGCTTCTTAATACGGCCTGGAAATCTTCCTATATTGACCCAGTGACTCATAATCAGTTTCTTTTAAGCTTGATCTTGCCCCAAAACACCATTTTATAACATCATCGTGTTGACAACAGTCAATAATCCTTACAGTCCAGGGGCACGAGATATCTGTATATTTATGCCTCCGTTCGCTGATCTCTAACCTCTCCAGGAAGCTTCACTGCACCAGGAACTTCATTCACATGAACCTATTTGTGTCCTTCATCCTGAGAGCCATTTCAGTCTTCATCAAGGATGGGGTGCTGTACGCCCAGGAGGACAGCGACCACTGCTCCGTGCACACAGTCAGTAACAACAACAAAAACACTTTGTACTGTAAATGAGCGGTAATCACAAGACTCCAGCAAGTCAGGCCTGAGAGAAATATAAATATATAATAACAGAATTAAAAAAACAGAAATGTGGTGTTCAGTTCAAGACCTTAATTTTAACTTTTTTTTTTAACTGCTCTGAAATTATTGTTGGCAGTTTTTGAGTTATTTTAAGAAGTTTACCTACAAAGTAATGGCACTTGCAGTTTGTGTTTGAGTACGTAAATGATTGAGGTGCAGTCAGGAAAGGTGCAATACAACGGCCTCGCACTTAAATTGCTTCAGTGCTCTTTATAGTTATATTTATAGTTTGGAAGTTTATGTGTAAACATGAATTTGCTTCACCCTGCAAGCGTAATCGAGCCTTCTATCCACCCAAGTTTGACCATCAACTGTCCAGAATGTCTCGTTCAAATACAGATGCATTGCACCAAACATCACAATGTTTGGAGAAGCTACTTTGTTTTGGCTGCAATGTGTTCTGTTGCCATAATCTGCTGAAACTGGCAACTGAACACAGAACCGGATATACGGAGACCAGCATTTCCATTGTTCCCTGAAACCGGCAACAGCTGAATGTGGGTGTGGAAAAGACACTGGTGGGATGTGCTCAATGTGAAGGATGTAGATTGCATCTTACGTTTGACACCCGAATGGTGTCTTTTTCACACCCACCCTTGAACCGTGGCAAATTCAGCTAATGACTTGGACGAACATGAATAAAGTTGTTAACATCTGATTTATAGCTGCAAAGAATGCACCAAGTTTCAAAACCTTTGTATTCCAATTAAAACAAATATTGGAATGCAGCATGTTGGCTAATCAAATTCAGATCAACCAACTGACCTTTAATTGTATTAAAGGAAACCATGGCCAGATAGTATTATGGACAAATATCAAATTGGAGTGGGATGGCGTATTATCTGGGTAACGTCACAGAGATAAAATGAGTTGTTCTGGTTTTAGTCATTACTCCATCTTCATTAAATTAACTCCTGGTTCAGATCAGATGTGAATGTCTGAACCACTTCTATTCTACTCTTTCCTATTGTGTTTCACCTTTGAAGGAAATTCAATCAAATGCAAATGTTACAAGAAACAAACATGCCATTCGATGGCCAGTACTCTGATTACAAATGCAGAACAAGCTCTTAGCCTTTGTGTGGCAACAATGCACTGCTCCCCTTTGTTAATCAGACGTGATAAATAAACCTAATTAGATACGCTAATGGATTTAGCACGGCCGGTGGAAATCTTGGACGAGATGTCTATTAACATAACAATAGTTACCTTAAGCCCTTTCAGAATGCTGTGCTCCCTGCTGTCACCATGGCGATCAGAGTTCACCATAATGGCATCGTGGTAACCGGAATCACATCAGCACTGTAATTGCTTGACCCCACTGAGATTATGGACTCCTTGATTAATGTGATGTCATTAGATTAGAGTCCACCTGATAGGAGGGAAAAGGTGAAGATTTTTCTTCATTTGGGTTTAAGGGAAAATATTTGAGATCTTTTCTGTACCACAGTGGCTACTCTGGCTATTTACTGAGTAAAAACATTGATTAGACTAGCATTTATTGTTCATATCTATTGGTGTTTTGATAAAAGTATTGCCAATTAGTTACAATAGTGTAGTTTGAATATAAATAACAGGATTACCACACCAACAAGTATTAAATCATGTAGAAGAAGAAAACTGCTGTCACTGATATTTTGATTGAATTGTCTCTAAATACAGCAATTTATTATTTATTATTATTTTTATAACTTAAAGGTAGATTTGTACCATTAAAATCTATAAAATATAAGGAAAATATCTGTATTTACAATTGGGATCCGTGGACAAACAGCAGATGACAAACTCAACTTCAATTATGTAAGTGAATGTAACTCAAATTTTTATATCAATGTGTACGTATCTCTGTTTGCCATTTGAGTCTGTGTGAGATGAGGAGGAACCAAATCCAAGTCCTTTGGATTTGGTTCCCCATAAAGGAATATAGAAACCAAATCACAGATTATCCCCACCAATGAAATTTTTCCCTTTGTCAGGTGAGTTGTAAAGCAGTGATGGTGTTCTTCCATTACTGTGTCATGTCCAACTACTTCTGGCTGTTCATCGAAGGTCTTTACCTCTTCACCCTACTGGTGGAAACCTTCTTTCCTGAGCGGCGTTACTTCTACTGGTACACCATTATAGGATGGGGTAAGTATCTGCTCATTATTGGACACATATGTTAAAAAAGCCACTCTAAAAGTCTCCAGTTACTGTATGTGAAGTAAATTTGATGGATTATTTGTCTAAATCAGAAGCCTTTTATTCGTACTGTGATTAAAATAAATCAGTTTCAGCAATACAGATTTCATAAGTATAAGATAAAAGTATCTAAATGAGCCTAATAAATAGGCAAACCCTTATATAAATGGTATGTGGTATTTTGGTGCTTCTGTGTGTTTCTGTGTAGCATGAATTGACTGATGAAAATCAATTACCTGTATCTTTGACAGGTCTTAATTATTACAGATGTACAATTTTCCACAATTTAATATGTTAATTACAGGAACTCCCACCATTTGTGTCACCGTCTGGGCAGTTCTGAGGCTCCACTTTAACGACACCGGGTACGTTCCTGCTCTTCTTCACAAAACTGCCAAGGTCACAGTGTTGTTATTTATGCATTTATTTTAGCATTATATTATTTTAATTTTTTATGTCCGCAACAGCCTCACTAAGATCATCATCACCAAGTGTCATGCAGTACCTTTTATCTTCTATTTCTCTTCCTCTAGATGCTGGGATACAAATGAGAACACTGCCCTCTGGTGGGTGATCAAGGGACCAGTGGTGGCCTCTATCATGGTAAAGCAAACACTACCATGGACAAACTTCCATTGTTTATGTTGTCATTTAAGTCTTCCTGATGACCTGCTGGTGTGTGTCCCTAGAGACGACATTTGTCTTGATTTTCTGTTTCCTCGTCACAGATCAATTTTATCCTCTTCATTGGAATTATCATCATCCTGGTCCAGAAGCTGCAGTCCCCTGATATTGGAGGAAATGAATCCAGTATTTACCTGTAAGTTAAATTATGCTTTTTCATACCTGATTATTACATGAAACTCCATATTGAGTGATGCTCATTTCTGAAAGAACCTATTGTGTTGAGTATGATGTAGAGGGCCCTCACTCACCCTGATCATTGGATATCTATGAGTAGTAATTCAACACAATGAGACAGTTGTAAGATTCTTATTTACTGCTACTTCTTTATTTCACTAAGCTCTACTGCTTTGTTGCCAGTTGTTTATGGGCTGGTGTATTGCGAGTCAGATTATGTTTCCTTTGATAGTGCAGAAATATTGTCAGGCAGTGATAATGGAATGCATTCATAGATTGATTTTGATTCCTGCCATTGTTGTAACATGAAGCGTCTTTGTTTTCCTCCTAAAAGTGAAGGCGACCTTCCAGTATGTATTTGTGTTAGCCGCCAGCAGAAAGCTTGAAATGCACTCCTAGGACGGTTTGACTTTTGAGGCCCTGGAACAGAGAGACATTCTTATATGTTGCTGAGACCTGTGCTTGTGTGACCATGTGTGAATTTGTGTGTGTGTGCGTGTGTGTCAGACCGTGTGTCTGTGTCCCTAAAGACGTTGTCTTTGTTGTGTTGTTGTGTTGTCTTTGTGCTGTGTAGCAGCTGTGCTCAGAAATGCTTCAGTGAGCCCACACAGGCTGTTCAGCATTCGTGCAGGATGTCAGAGTTATCCACCATCACACTGTAAGTGTGCATGTGTGTGTGTGTGTGTGTCCGCGTGCCTATACCTGTAGAGACGTGTGGGTATACGTGTTTATGTATATGTCTTTGTTTTGACTGCATGTGTGTGTGTATGTATTTTTCACCAGGAGTTCTTTTTTTAATACTGCATCGTCCCTAATGTCTCCTCTCCTCCACACACACACACACACACACACACACACACGCACACTTAAAGACCATAAATAACAATAAATGCCTTCACAGCACAATAACTCTGCTCTGCTCTACCATTCAGCCCCTGGGGTCCCTGTCCAATGTGGTGTCTTTATTCCATTATTTGTTGTCTATCTTGGTATATTTCAAACTGCCTAAATCTCTTTTAGTGTGGAAATTTGTGATTATATTTGTAATGTGTTTTTGGGAAATAAGATAAATAAAATGCAGGGCCTCAGACTCGAATAAACTCATCTTTTAAGACACCCTGCTAACAAACTGATGTATGGACAAACATACAGATTCCTTCACCTCTTTGGTAAAGGCAGTTATGATCATATTTTCATAGATTTGAAAAATATTTTGTTAAATTGAAGATAATACTCCAACCAGCAAAGATGAATAACACAACATTGATTCGTTTATTTGATTTTGACCTTCGTGTCTTGGGGGATTTAGCATTTGTTAATGTAAATGTGTGTGCGTGTGTGTGTGTGTGTGCAGGCGTCTGGCACGCTCCACTCTCCTGCTCATCCCTCTGTTTGGTATTCACTACACCGTGTTCGCCTTCTCACCTGAAGATGTCAGCAAGAGAGAGAGACTGGTGTTCGAGCTCGGCCTGGGATCCTTTCAGGTAAACGAGTTCTGGAAAACTTTCAGGAAATGGCACTCGGCGTTCACCCTTCCAGGTCGACCTTTACTGTCATTACACAATACAGGAGTGCATTGTGGGAATACTATGTGTGCGTGTGTTCCTCCAGATTTTATTAACAGCTCTCTTCAACTGTTTTAAACACAAGATAGTGGGCGAATGTTCTATATTGTGTAGAATAAAACTGCATTACATATACTGTATATGTTTATGTACATACTGTATGTATATATATACTGTATATATATATATTTATATATATTGAGCTGTACTTTATTAAGCCACATCATTTTTTCCCCATAAAATTCAAATTTTTCTGCTATCATTTTATACAAATTTCCCCATAATGCAGACTGATATATTTGTTATCTTTGCAAACTTTGAGCTTTAGAAACTTTATGAAAATTGACCCATTTGTGCTTACGTTAGAGTTTAAGAGGTGTGAACAGCGATGGAAAGATTCTGTGGCATCCCTCGTTTCACCAGATTCTTCCAGATTCTAGAGATGGTCATTTGTTGTCTCCTTGTCCTCCTCAGGGCTTTGTGGTCGCTGTCCTGTACTGTTTCCTTAACGGAGAGGTAAGCTCATGTCCCTCTCATAGAACACGTTATTGTTGATAAATCAGAGCAGGACCTCTCTACTGTTTCAGAATACGATCATAAAGCAGCACTGCACTGTACTGTAGCTTTTTGTGGAGCTGGTACAGCTTAAAGTACATTAAAAATGACCTTGTGAAGTTTCTCCCTCAAGGTGCAGTCGGAGATCAAGAGGAAATGGCGCAGCTGGACGGTGAACCGGTACTTTGCTGTGGACCTGAAGCAGCAGAGGCACCCTTCGTTGGCCAGCAGTGGAGTGAACGGGGGGACGCAGCTCTCCATCCTGAGCAAGAGCAGCTCTCAGATCCGCATGTCCAGCCCGCTGGCGGAGAACGCCAACATCAGCCTGCCAACCTGAACATCTGATTGGCCAGAGTCAGCTCCAAGGTGCCGTTCAACGTATGACCAGACCAACCACAACAGACCAAAGCGGCCGCCGTCGCCCGTTCGCGAATAAGGCGTTTCAGAACGAAATTAGTGAAGACCGATCGATTCGATTGATTTATTACCAGTACAAAATCCAGCTCGCACAGCTGGATTTTGTACTTTATAACTACAATTGAGTTTATTTGACTCCTTCCGTGCTCTAGTTGACTCTGAACGTCTTTTACCAACATCGTCAATTTAAATATTTTACTACAGAGATCGTCTTTCTAACCACATTTCAATATTGCGCCCTTGTAATTGTTTTTTTTTTTGTAAATAACAGTAATGTAGAGTTGTTGCCAAAAATATAGAAGAACTGGAAAATGTAATATAACATCAATAACAAATACGTATTGTCGGGGTCACATTTGGCTGTCGGTGTGTAAAGTTAATGTGCTTTAAAGTGCCAAACAGGTTGCACAACTTGAAAGATAAAAGCAGCCAAAACTCTCGCCTTGCTTGTACAAACGCTCGGACACTTTTTATTTAAAGGTTTCACCGTGAACTCGACGTTTTTCTACAATCAGCCGAAAGTACAGAGTATGTCAAAAGACGAAGGAAAAACATCTCATGGATTGACACCCTGTAAATAGTAGCTTTTGGTGTCTAAATTGGATGGTTTGGTTTGTTTGTTTCTTGACTTTTCTTGGCGAATAACGCAGTATTGTAATGACCTTTTCAACAAAAGGAACTGGAGCCCAAATCTGTAGAATTCATCCCATACCCCGAGGATCTAGAATCTGCTGCCTGTACTCTGTACCAGACAGTGTTGTCAAATTTTACAAATACAGTAAAACACTGCGCCATCACAAGAGAGGCAATATGACGGTACAAAACATAATATATTGAAAAAAATAGTTACAATCTACACTAACAAACTGGCCTCAACTCAGTCTGCACTCCTTTCTTAGACTTTTCAGACATTTTCTTGGTACGTTTACACAGTAGCACATTTATCATTTGAACATTTATCCAAAGCGCCTCACAGTGCCATAAGTGCGTCGGGTAAAGTCACCGGGAATCAAATCATCGACCGTCTGAGAGAGAACAGAACTCGTCATCCTCTTCTCGCTACGGCCCATCACATCCTGTCCACTTCTTCATCCTCAAATGTTTGGACGGACCCATTTCCTACATTCACATTCCAAAGTGCCTCCTCAGTCACACACAGCCATCACATGGATTCACCACGAACAGATTCAAAGGTAGTGTGGTCATTTTCTGCAAAGAATGTACAGGGTGATTTGTTTCAACGTTAATATTTCAAATTTAGTTTGGTTTTGCTAATTCAGTGTTTCTTGAATGACTTAATGTAACATAATGTGAAAAGATTCCTGCTGTGTTTTTCTAAGTGTTTGGTGTATTTACGCTACATAACTGCTGGTTTATTCACTCGTTTTTTTTGTTTTTTAATCAGCGGTACGACAACTGCAAATTAATTTGTAATCGGTACGCGGAGGCAAATTGCTTTAATTTGACGGCTCTCGACAATCTTGGAGTGTCCGTTTTTCCTTTCTCGTTTGTGCACGAGGCGAGCTGGCAAACAATAATATCGCAGAAATGTGAAACGACGTGTACAGGAGGATTCATCCACTATGTTTATTTTTTTCTACTGTCATGGATGATTTACTATATTATATAAAAAAAGAATGTATTATCTATATGTGCTGAACTGATATGGATGTAAATTTATTTACCATAGCAGTGCCATGTCAAATAACTCGATGTAAACACGATCCTACGACCGACGTGTGATTTATGACAGTGATTGATGTTAATGATTTGTAGTGATGTGGTCAAAGTGCCATAAATAGTGAGGCCATGAATGGGACCACGTCTCATTTGTATTTGTAAAGAAACCCAAAAGTGAAGGGAATCGTTCCTTCCAAAGCTAAAAGGGACATTTTGCTAAATAAATCATGGATTTAACCACTAGAATAATCATAGATTTGTCATTCAGGGCATCTGCTTGGCTACAGCGAGTTTGAGGTCAAAAGGATGAAGAGATCATTTTAGGACGGTGGTTCTCAAACTGTGGAACCAAACATACATCCGTAGAGCTGGGCACAAATATCCAGGTGTTGGTCCCCTTAGCACAGTTTGAGAACCGCCGTTTCAGGGTGTTCTGGATAAACTGTGATGAGGTGTGTGTGAAGGTGTGATTTAAAAAAAAACCGCTGTGCTGCTGCTTACGCGTTCGATCACCAGCCGTCACTCTGAGTGGATGAGCTCAGAAGGAAACGACCATGTCTCAAAGCTGTTACCGTCTGTGAAAAGAGGAGTAGGTACATACTCTGTTCTCCACCACGTCCGTGCTGTATGTTAAGGCGTCTGCCATGCGGTACCAAACCTGGAGGCAGATTTTTATTTTCCTAGTTTTGTGTGCTGGGGGCGGGGCAGTCAGAGGGAGAAGGGGGCGGAGTTTTGCCTGGAAGGGTTTTGCTTTTTGAGCCTTGTATTTTTTGTATTTTGCGTTGGAAGGATGAACTCGTATTTGGATGGGGCGTTACATTACAGGTTTTGTCGTATGATTTCCGACTGATATATTTTGAAAAGATAAGCGGCCAATAGCTCCCTCTAGTGTTTCAAAGCTTCACTGTGAAATGTGGTGGGGTGGAGTCTGGCAACTTGGAGAACTCTCCATCTCTCTTTAGATGCCTTTTCGTTGGCACTGGTGCCTATTGAGCCTGTTTTTAGTGTGGATATTATGTGTGTGTGCGTGTGTGTGTGTGGGTGTGAGTTCTACTGATTGCCATTGAATTTTGAATGTAACGTTGTTGCTCAGCTGCTCTTAAATGTCGCCTGCTATTAATTGCCATAGTGTACAAATGATGTCTTTTCTTGATCATATAAATATACTATATATGTATATTTTTGGCATACAGGTGGACCTCTTGATGAAGACCTGAAATCTTTGTGACAGTGTTTTTGTACATTTACGTTTAGGTACCTGTTTTCAAAGTGTGGAAGTGTATCTACGTGGAGAGAGAGAGTGTGGGTGTGGATGTGTGTGTGTGTGTGTGTGTGTGTGAAACAGAGATGGGAGTGTATTCCGTACGCATGTTTATGTGTGACAAGCATTCGTGAGGATAAAAGTAACTTCAGTGTTAAAATATCTATAAAGCTTCACGCTCTCTCTGTGACATGTACAGTGTGTTATGTGTAACACGTGTTCTAGTGTCCAAACTTCATGTCCAGATTGTGTAAAATGACTGCAAAATAAACCCATCTGTGGTGAGTTGTTGTACTTTGTGCAGCTTCATTTCACTCCGCGGTTTGTTTGCTAAAACGCTCGTTTGATTTGATCACTGGTTGGAATGGAAATGTCTGATTTTAGGGCTAGAATTGTGGGATTTGTTCTGCTTTTGTGAACAGTAATTTGATCTCTGGTTTAACATAAATGTTGTTTTTAACCCCTTGAACACTGGTCAATAATCTGGCAATTAAGTATTCAATAAGGCAAACAAATCCAAGTTCATTTAAAATGTCTTTCTGTCCCGCTCCCAGTCATCGACGACGATAAGAAGAATAGGATTGTTAATTCCTCGTTAGTTCTAAATTGTTTTATTTGTCATAATAAACAGTACCAGGTTGATACATTTTCGAACAATGATGCTTTACAGCCCACCAACAGATTTCGTGTTTACTCCACACACACATTCCAATCCCAACAATACAGATGTAAGAAAGAAAAAATAAAGTGCAACATCAAATCATATTGTGTGTTTACAATGAAAGTGCTTAATGTTACAGTGCATCATTATTCATGGTGTCGCACCACGGGTAGTTCTTTTGGCATGTGTATCGTCCTAAACAAAAGTGCAAAACAGAACTAAATACATTTACCCCAAACGTGTCAAAAAGACAGACATTGAAGACGATCCTCAAACACTTCGGATTTTATGCCCAGATTGTAACCCGGCACAGCCAAATGTTATTTCTTTACAATTCAAAATGTCACAACATGTTTTTAATGTCTGCTGGCTGCTACTTTGGATACAGGAAGTTAGTTAAAATTAAATAGAATATTATCGTTCTGCAACAGTGGTTAAGTTATTTAAAAACACATTTTCTTTTATTGATTTCTCATGTAAGGAATCTTTAAATTGGAGGAATCTGATTTGGGCCCTGTCAGTACCACCAATCACCACAAGAGGGCACCTCGGAGTCAGCAATCATGTCACACTCACAAACCAGAGCACGTTAAACTGCCTCTGTATCTTCCGTCACACATCATTATAATTCAATAACCTACAAGATATTTTGGTATTCTATATATAATTCTATTATTATTACATTCTCTGATGATGATGGTGCAGAAGGTGTCATTCCATTTGACTCCCTCATTGCTGCTGTAAAATACCCAGCATCCTATTGGGGTTTTATTTATTTATGACCTTAGCGGGTTTTAGTTTGATTCTTTATATTTTTCTAGTGCATTATATTTGACAAAGGAGGAAGAAAAATACTGGCAACACACTCACACACACAAAAAAAAACACAGATCACTCACACACACACACACACACACACACACACACGTCTCTCCTGGTCCCTTCTTTACCTCCACACTCTTAAACTAACTCAAGTACAACACAAAATAAATTAAAACATGTAAACTGATGACGATTCTCTTTAGCAGCGTTTGAACTGCAGTGCTTCAGTCACCGCTCCCTCGGTACCCAGACAGCCTCGGTCCTGAACGCGCTGGGCTCGGACACCCGGTGTGTGAGTGTTTCTGCTCGGCACAGAACACTTCCTTCTGTCGTTCCTTCACCTTTTGTTCACGTTTAATCCCCAGAGGATCACGTGGCCCTCAGTGTAAACGTGGATCACTGTGGTCTGCTCAGAACACTCATTCGTCCTTCAGGTGTGTGTGTGTGTGTGTGTGTGTGAGTGTGTGTGTGTGGGTCTCACAGAGGGGACTGCTTGTTGGCTCTGTGTCAGCTGCACGTTGAGTTTGTACTCTTTTTCTTTCAACTCTTCCCATATGGAGAACTCTAAGTTCATACGGAGGAGATGTCTCCAGTGGAAGGGGGCCGCCGGAGGGACTCGCGAGCTCGGATGGTGATCTGCGTGATGGTGATGCTTCTCTTGGAGGCGGTGAC
Source organism: Brotula barbata (assembly GCA_900303265.1). Lineage (NCBI taxonomy): Eukaryota > Metazoa > Chordata > Actinopteri > Ophidiiformes > Ophidiidae > Brotula > Brotula barbata. The sequence goes on along the minus strand of OMNV01010495.1, from coordinate 10,202 downwards.
GGTACTTTCGGCCTGGCATTTCCACAGCCACCTGCGTAACTCTGTCTGAACCTGCACGCACACACACACACACACACACGTACGACACTTCCTGATGATGCAGCCCACACACTCGACTGATGCTGCTGCAAACTTTCTACTGTAGATTTGTGTTAACTATTCAGTCTATTCCCAGTTGGAACGCAGCTCTGGAGGCATAAATACATTTGCAGCTTTAATGAATCCTCGTGATCCACACATTGGATGGTTTTGCAGTCTCACGACCTCTGGGAGTCTCTCTAACAAGGCTCCACAGGATTACACACGGAGAGATGAATACAATCCTTACTGTCCCTGATGGGAAATTAGTGTCCATTGCACGCACAGCACACATTTATGAAAGATATCGATACATAGACAGTACAGAGCCATGAGGAACACGGTACAATTAGTCTGAAAACATGGAACCACTGTAGGTTTATGACTACGCTTCCATAATCCTGCTAAATTCATGCTTCGCTCTCTTATATCCACACACAGACGCCTGTCCTCACCCAGTAAGTCCAGGTAAAACCCGACAAAAGTCGTGGAATTTGAAAATGTGTACAGAAAATGGTGAAACATCCTAAAAGTTGTGGCAAAAATCACAGAGATTTTTTAATCGTGTTGAAGTCCAATATTTGCATGTCCTGAAAACTCACTCAAGCATCACGTCTGTGGACTACCTAGCAACGGTTGCTATGTCAAATGTTTCAAAGGCTAAAGAGAGAGAGAGAGGGAGAGGGTGATGAGAAAATGACTGTCCGCTGTACAGATGAGGGACAGGGGGGGTCAGGTGGGTGGATGTGAGGAACAGATGAACATCTGATTGGCTGACAGCAGACATGTGACTGGCAGGAGCGGGAAAACTGACAAAGGGAAGAGACACACACACACACACACAGAGAGAGAGAGAAAGAGAGGGGGGGACAGATCCTGAGAGCACACGTTTGTCTCTTACCTCTCCGTTCATGAAACAGTACAGCAGAGCCACCACGAAACCCTGAAACACAAAAGCGCAAATCTCAGAATCACTGTTTACTTTATCCGTAACCATAGTAACAGTGAAGGTACAACAATCGGATTGGATACATTCAAAGGTGTTAAAGGCTTAAAATCTATCAATGAAAAATAAAACAGGCGGAGATTAAGCAGGTTAGAAAACGGATGGATGGAATGATGGATGGATGATGGATGATGGATGGAGAGAAAATAGTGGGAATCAAGAACACACACACACACACTCTTTCCTGTACCTGAAACGATCCCAGTCCCAGCTCGATATAGAGCCTTACGGCCGCTCCGGTGTTCTCGGGCAGGAAGGCGAACACGGTGTAGTGCATCCCAAACAGAGGGATCAGGAACAGGGTGGACTTAGCCAGACGCCTGGAGGAAGCAACACACACACCGGTGGGTCAGGCGTGGAAAACGGCCTCTTAATGTGTGTGTGTGTGTGTGTGTGTGTGATGCATTTGGCTCTCCGTGCCGTCCTAGAAAAGTTGACCGACGATCATCAGTGAAACTTTGTCCGTCATCGTTGTCGTGTCTGTGTTTGGTGTAATGATCCTTTAAATTCCAGCTCACCTGTCCGCCCGGTAATTGTTCATTTCTGTCACATTATTTGACGACGCCCACGTTTATAGGTTTGCTTTCCAAGGTGCCCTGAAGCTCCACATCCTCTGCTGCTCTACGGTGAAATTTACGACCGTAAAACTCTTCTTCTACTCCATAAACTGACCTTCATTACACGCTAAATTTATTATTTACAAAACAAAACTCCGCTCACTCACACGAGTGGAAAGTTACATCACGGAGCTGCAGCTACTTTCTAAAATATATCCGCACTCATCTGAGTCGGATCAGGAAAATCTGGATAGGATGAAGCCGTATCAATCACAGGGGGGATTGATCAGCGGGGTCTGATTCTGACTAATCCCCAGCAGGACACGTCTGCCTTTTTCCTCGTCTCGCTCCTCTCCCGGTCCGTCTGAGCCCCTTTGCAGAGCGTGTCACCGTCGTGGCGTTCGTTTGTCGCACTGCAGCGGAGGAGACGTTTATTTTTGGACTCAGGTGATATTTTTTACGCTCTTTCATTCTTAAATCGATGCACGGCGGTGAAAATAGCGTCTCTCCAGGTGGAGGAGGGTCTGTGTCGTGTGCGGCCTTGTGATGGGACCGCCCCCCCTCAGACGGCCCACTTCAGTTCTGTGACTCACATGAAGTGGCCGGTGTCGCTGTTGCTGCCCATCGCTGGAGATTTGAGCTTTTGAACCAGAATCCGGATCACGTTGATGAAGATGACGATGTTGACCTAAAGAGGGGGAAAATAAACAGAACGCGTGAGACACTCGGACCCCCAGCTGACAACCCACACGTTACAAACCGGGCCGGGTTGGTCCACTCACCAGCAGAGAGGCCGTTATGGGCCCTTTGATGATCCACCAAATCCGAACGCTGTCCGTGTCATCCCAGCAACTACAAGAGAAGGCAGACACACACATCCACGTATCATCTACTGCTGACCAGCACCGGACTCAACGTGGTGGAACACGTGTGTGTGTAATATATAAAATACTTTCTGTCATCATAGAAGAATCTGCTCAGCACCCACAGGATGAGAACCGTTGATGGGAGACCTGAGAGATCACACAAAACATTAAAAAAAAAAGTACTTTAAAACATATTTGGTGTTGTTATAAAACAAAAAAACAACATAATTGAGTGAAAACAGTTGACAGATTTTTACAATTTATGCAAATTTATTCAAATAGCGAACTAGTATCAGTGCTGTTATAATGGTTCCATGACCAATTTCTTCTATTTTTGCACATTTGTCACATTTTTTTTTTTTAAGATCTTGAAACAAAACTAAAAATACAGTTTTGAACGATTATTTAATTCATTAGAATAAAAAAGTAAAAACATGGCTGAATCTTAACAGACGATAACATGATGTGTCCGGTCAGTCTGAAAGAGAACAGAATGGGTGTGTGTTTCTGTGTGTGTTTCTGTGTGTGTGTGTGTGTGTTTGTGTCCACCCAGAATGCACCCTGGTATGTATTTTGGTACGATGGTGGTTCGCCGAGAGTTTCAGAGGCTCGGACGTCGTCGAGTGTGTATTGTGGGTAGTAACCTGTGACCGGCGTGTATCCAAACTCACCCCACCCGATCAGGATGTACCACCAGAAGTACTTCCTCTGCGAGACAAAGGTGAGGGCCAGCAGCGTCTGGAGATACATGCCCTCCACCAGCAGCCAGAAGTAGTTGGCCAGGATGCAGAACTGGAAGAACGCCACCGCCGCCTTACACGCCGTCTGGATAGGAAACATCACAACAAACATCCAATGCATCACCAAAAAAATAAGCACATGTCACCGGGA